>CAUYQU010072165.1:0-10354 GCA_963574635.1 Cheracebus regulus
GATTTCCCTGGTGCAGGTGAACCCATTCTCTGTCTTTTGTATTTGTGGCATATTTGCAGCTGGATTGATGCTCACGCCATCAGATTAGAGTTTGATGGTGTTGGCAAGATTCAGTGGTTGATGTGATTGATCTCTTATTGGTGATGAATATGATCCTATTGTCTCTCTTATTTTGTTAATTTTTTAAACTAGTTCTTGAGAAATAGAGGTCTCATTTTGCCACCCAGGCTGGAGTGCAGTGACTCCACCATAGCTCCCTGAAGCCTCAAATTCCTGGGCTCAAGCGATCCACACACTTCAGTCTCCTGAGTATCTGAGACCACACACTACCATAGCCAACTTTTTTTTCTTTTTTGAGAGGAAGTCTCCCTCTGTCGCCCAGGCTGGAGTGCAGTGGTGTGATCTCAGCTCATTGCAAGCTCCGCCTCCCAGGTTAATGCAATTCTCCTGCCTCGGCACTCTGAGTAGGTGGAATTATAGGTGCCCGCTATGACACCCAGCTAATTTTCATATTTTTAGTAGAGATGGGCTTTCACCATGTTGGTCAGGCTGGTCTGAAACTCCTGACCTCAAGTGATTTGCCTGTCACAGCCTCCCCAAGTGCTGGGATTACAGGTTTGAGCCACCACACTGCACCTGGCCAATGCCAGCATTTTCTTGTTTTCAGACTGAGCGTTGTTTTGTCACCCAGGCTGGAGTGCAGTGGTGCAATCTCGGCTCACTGCAACCTCCACCTCCTGGGTTCAAGCAATTCTGCTGCCTCAGCCTCCTGAGTAGCTGGAATTACAGGCAATTGCCACCATGCCTGGCTAATTTTTGCATTTTTTTAGTAGAGATGGGGTTTCACCATGTTGACCAGGGTGGTCTTGAATTCCTCACCTCAGGTGATTCACCTGCCTTGGCCTCGCAAAGTGCTGGGATTGCAGGCATGAGCCACCACAGCCAGCCAGCCAGCCTTTTTTTTTTTTTAATTTTAGAAATGGGTCTGTGTTAGCAGGCTGGTCTTGAACTCCTGGCCTCAAGCAACCTTCCAGTCTTAGCATCCTGAGGGAGGAGCCTTAGCCTCCTGAGGCATGTACCACCATGCCCAGCTTGAATTTGTCTTTTTAAAAAGGAGTACATTTAACATTGGTGTAAACAGTTAGGATCACATACATTGCACCTCCCAATGTGGAATTCAGGATGCATGAGAAGCACCTAGATACTCACAAGGAGCTTCTGGAATCAAAAGCTGAAAGCCTGCATCCTGCCGTGGGTATTTCCACATTCCCTGGGCTCCTGAGCATCAGGGCCACCTCCCACCACATGGGTTGGTCTGCAAACTAAGAAGAAAATGATTCCTGAGATCCAGTCATTCTCATTGTTCTTTTGGAGTTTTAAATTTTATTTCATGATGCAGACTTAAAGAAGGTAGAGGGAAAAAAGAAGGAGAGAGAAAGAGAAAAGGCCAGGCGCCTGCCTCACGCCTATAATCTCAACACTTTGGGAGGCCGAGGCAGGTGAATCATGAGGTCAGGAGTTTGAGACCAGTCTGGTCAACATGGTAAAAGCCCATCTCTATTAAAAATACAAAAGTTAGCTGGGTGTAGTGGCAGGCACCTGTAATCCCAGCTACCTGGGAGGCAGACGCAGGAGAACCTGGAAGGTTAAGGTTGCAGTAAGCCAAGATTGTGCCACTGCACTCCAGCCTGTGTGACAGAGCAAGACTTCATCTTGGGGGGGTGGGAGGGGGGAAGGAAGAGATTAAAGGAAGGAGAGAGGGATTGGGGAAGGAGGAACACAGTTATAAGGACAACAACTTGTGATCTAACTACTCTTCAGCTTCGTTCTTCCTTTGGTAATTATTATTTTTTTCTGTTTTTGAGATGTAGTCTCTGTTGCCCAGGCTGGAGTGTAGTGGCACTATCTTGGCACACTGCAACCTCTGCCTCCCAGGTTCGAGCCATTCTCCTGCCTCACAAGTAGCTGGGATCACAGGTGCTCACCACCATGCCCAGCGAATTTTCATATTTTTAGTAGAGAAGGGGTCTCACTATGTTGCCCAGGCTGGTAATGAACTCCTAGAATTAAAGTGCCAGGATTTGCAGGAAGGCGCCACTGTGCCTGGCCAAAATAATTCTTTTATTAAAATTTTTGCAAGTTTTAAAAATTATTATTTTAAGAGGCAGAGTTTCATGCTGTCACCCAGGCTGGAGCGCAGTGCTGCAACCATAGCTCACTGGAACTTCAACCTCCTGGGCTCAAGTGATCCTCCAGCCTCAGCCTCTCAAGTAGGTGGGACTACAGGTGTGCACCACCACACCCAGCTAATTGCTGTTTTTGTTTTTTTTTTTTTTTTTTCAGACAGAGCCTTGCTGACATCTAGGCTGGAGTACAGTAACTCGATCTGGGCTCATTGCAAACTCCACCTCCCTGGTTCAAGCAATTTTTCTGCCTCAGCCTCCCAAGTAATGAGATTACAGAAGCCCACCACCACACCCAGCTAATTTTTATATTTTAGTAAAGATGGGGTTTCACCATGTTGGCCGGGCTGGTCTTAAACTCCTGACCTCAGGTGATCTGCCCACATTGGCCTCCCAAAGTGCTGGGATTATAGGCGTGAGCCACTGTGCCTGGTCAAAATTTTAAATCGTTTTTCTAGAGACTCACTCTCCCTATGCTACCCAGTCTGGTCTTGAACTCCTGGACTTACATAGTCCTCCTGCCTTAGCCTCCCAAAGCTCTGGGATCACAGGCAGGAGCCACTGCACAGAGTCTAATTTTTTTTTTTTTCTTAGATGGAGTCTTGCTCTGTCGCCCAGGCTGGAACGCAGTGGCATGATCTTGGCTCACTGCAACCTCTGCCTCTGGAGTTCAAGGGATTCTCCAGCCTCAGCCTCCCAAGTAGCTGGGATTATGGTCACCTGCCACCATGCCCAGCTGATTTTTGTATTTTTAGTAGAGATGGGGTTTCACCATATTGGCTAGGCTGGTCTTGAACTGACCTAGTGATCCACCCACCTCGGCCTCCCAAAGTGCTGGGATTACAGGTGTGAGCCCTCATGCCTGGTACCTAATTCCTATTCACTGGTCATGGATGGGAGCTATGGAAACTTTCAACAGAATACATGCTGGCACATCAGAACGTCAGGGTTCAGGCTCCTAAGAGATGTTCCTCTGTTTGTGTTCCACACCCAAATGTAGTCCACTGTCGGACAACTTCCAGGAATGACAGTGGCTGTAGTCTAGCTGGAAAAACACTGAAGTAGGAGTCAGTAGACCCCTGGGACTCTTTTGACTCAGCCACTAACAACTTAGTGTGGCCTTGAGGAGGAAAAAAAGCTGGAGCAACCATGACTGTAATCCCAGCACTTTGGGAGGTTGAGGTGGGACGATTGCTTGAGCCCAGGAGTTTGAAAGCAGCCTGGGCAATTAAGCAAGACCCCATCTCTACAAAAAATTTCAAAAAATTATCCAGGTGCGGTGGTGTCACGCTATAGTCCCAGCTACTCGGGAGGCTAAAGTGGGAGGATCACTTGAGTCCCAGAGGTCAAGACTGCAGTGAGCCAAGATCATGCCACTACATGGAAGCTTGGGCTAAAAAGTTATAAAATAACAAACAAAAAAAAAAAAAAAAAAAAAAAAAACCTGGAGCTTTTGTTTTCTCATTTGTAAAAGGTGGATGATGATATCTCCTTCACGGAGTTACTGTGAGGATGGAAATAAAATTATTTTTTTCCTCTCCTTTTAGAAATACAATTGGGCATAGTGGCCAGGTTAGGTGGCTCATGCCTGCAATCCCAGCACTTTGGGAGGCTGAGGCAGGTGGATCACCTGAGGTCAGGAGTTAAGACCATCCTGGCCAACATGGTGAAACCCTGACTCCACTAAAACTATAAAAATTAACCCAGCGTAGTGGCATGTGCCTACAATCCAGCTACTTGGGAAGCTGAGGCAGGAGAATTGCTTAACCCAGGAGGCAGAGGTTACAGTGAGCTGAGATTGTGCCACTGCACTCCAGCTTGGACAACAAGATCAGAACTCCATCTCAAAAAACAAAAAAAAAGTAATGTGACTGCTGTTTTCTGGTTATAATCACAGAGTTCATGTGGGAAAGCACTATGAAAAAATACAGAGTTAAAGTTTTAAAAAATTACCCCAAATTGGATCAGCAAAGCTTTTTTCTTCTCTTGAGACAGACTAGGTCTTGCTGTTGCCCAAGCTGGTGTGTGGTGGCACAATCACAGATGATGGCAGCCTCAGCCTCCTGCACTCGCTCTGTGCTCCTGCCTCCCGAGGACCTGGGACTACAGGTACACACCCCTACACCCAGCTAACTTTTTAAACATTGTTTCTGTAGAGGTGAAGTCTCACTCTGTTGCCCAGGCTGGTCTCGAACTCCTGGCCTCAAGTGATCCTCTCACCTGACTTCCAAAGTGCTGGGATTACTGGCATGACCTTATTTGGAGACTGGGTCGTTACAGAGGTCATCAAGTTAAAATGGGTCATGAAGGTGGGGCCCTAATCCCATATAACTGGTGTCCTTACTAAAAGGGAAATTTGCTCCCAGTAAAAGAAAAAGAATATTTTTTTCTTGAGACAGGATCTTGTTCTGTCACCCAGGCTGGAGTGTAGTGGTGTGATCACAGCTCACTGCAGCCTCAATCTCCTGCATTCAAGTGATCCTCCCACCTCAGCCTCCTGAGTAGCTGGGATTACAGGTGTGTTCCACCATGCCCAGCTAATTTTCTGTATTTTATGTAGAGATGGTATCTCACTATGTTCCCCAGGCTGGTCTTGAACTTCTGGTCTCAAGCAATCCTGCCTTGGCCTCCCAAAATGCTGGGATTATAGGCATAAGCTACTGTGCCTGCCCAAAGGGAAATTTGCACAGAGACAGACATGTGTAGAATGACGATGGCCACTATAAGTCAAGGCATGCCTGAGCCAGGAGAGGCTGGGACAGATTCTTCCCCAGAGCCTTCAGAGGGAGCTTGGCCTACAGACACCTGACTTTACACTTCTGGCCTCCCAACTGGGAGACAACAATTTTTATTGATTGATTGATTGAGACAGGGTCTCAGTCTGTCACCTAGGTTTGAGTGCAGTGGCATGATCTCAGCTCACTGCAGCCTCATCCTCCCTGGCTCAAGCAATCCTCCCACCTCAGCCTCCCAAGTAGCTTGGGAACACAGGCACATGCAACCATGCCTGGGTAATTTTTTTTTTTTCTGAGATGGATTCTTGCTCCGTCCCCCAGTCTGTAGTGCAGTGGTGTGATCTCAGCTCACTGTAACCTCCACCTTCTGGATTCAAGCAGTTCTCCTGCCTCAGCCTCCTACTCGGGATTACAGGCGTGCACTATCACACCCAGCTAATTTTTCTATTTTTAATAGAGACAGGGTTTCACCATGTTGGCCATGCTGGTCTCGAACTCCTGGCCTCATGATCTGCCTACCTCAGCTTCCCAAAGTGCTAGGATTGCAGGTGTGAGCCACTACTCTTGGTCTTGTGTTTTTCAGTAGAGACGAGGTTTCATCCTGTTGGCCTGGCTGGTCTCGAGCTCCTGACCTCAAGTGATCCTCTCACTCATGCTACCAAAGTACAGGGATTACAGACATGAGCCACATCTGGCCTGAGACAACAAATTTGTCTTGTTCTAAGCCACTTAGTTTGTTGCACTTTGTTACACCATCTCCACAAAGTTATATCCAAGGAATAATCCATTGCATTGTTTAAAGGACACCAAAGCTCATGGCCTCAGTCATTGATGAATGTGTAATTAGGTTTTGGCCAGGAGCAGAGGATCATGCCTGTAATCTCAGCACTTTGGAAGGCTGAGATGGGAGGATCACTTGAAGCCCAGAGTTTGAGGCCAGCTTGGCCAACATGGTGAGACCCCATCTCCACACACATTCAAATATTAGTTGGGCATGGTAGCATGCACCTGTAATCCCAGATACTCAGGAGGCTGAGGTGAGAGGACTGCTTGAGGCTGGAAGTAAGAGTCTGCAGTGAGCTGATTGTACCACTGCACTGTAGCCTGGACAATACAGGAAGTCCCTATCTATCTCTAAAAAAAAAAAGGGTGGGGAGTTGATTTTGTGTTTTTGTTGTTGTTACTGTTGTTTTTTGAGATGGAATCTCATGCTCTGCCCAGACTGGAGAGCAGTGGTTCAATCTCGGCTCACTACAACCTCCACCTCCTGTGTTCAAGTGATTCTCCCACCTCAGCCTCCTGAGTAGCTGGGATTACAGTTGTGCACCACCACACCCAGTTCATTTTTATATTTTTAGTAGAGATGAGGTTTCACCATGTTGGCCAGGCCAGTCTCAAACTCCTGACCTCAGGAGATCCACCCACCTCCGTCTCCCAAAGTCCTGGGATTACAGGTGTGGATCACTGCGTCCAGTTGATTTTATGTTTTGGCCAGGTTAGCTCTGGCAGGTGTATGGTTAATAAAACAGGTCTAAATATTTCTAGGCTCCCTGTGGGTTGGGCATGCACTGACAGCAATGTTGTATATCGTGAGCTTGGCTTCGAACATGGAAGAAAACAAGATCTGGTCTCCTTTTTTCACCAAGACAGTGTTGATGAGCTGACCTAGGAGATAACAGGATAGGTATGTGAGGCCCCGTGTACATCCTGGGAAAGTGGATGCCAACTGCTGGGACCCCAGCCCCTCCTGCCACCAGCCAGCCCACCCGGCCTGGAGCTCTTCCATGTTCCTTACAGCTTTTGAGAGGTTTGCTATTCAGAGGATGAATCAAGGAAAGTACAGGGCTGGGGCACAATTTTGTTAAACATGACAAGGAATATGCTTCAAGAAAACCCATGGCTAGGTATGGTGGCTCACTCCTGTAATCCTAGCACTTTAAGAGGCCAAGGTGGGAGGATCACCGGAGTTCAGGAGTTCGAGGCCATCATGGCCAACATAGTGTGAAACCCCATCTCTACTAAAAATACAAAAATTAGCCAAGTGTGGTGGCACATGCCTGTAGTCCCAGCTACTCAAGAGGCTGAGGCTGGAGAATCCCAGGAGGTGGAGGTTTCAGTGAGCAGAGACCACACCATTGTACTCCAGCCTGGGTAACAGAGTGAGACTCTATCTAAAAACTAAAAATCTTCATGCCTGGCAGAAGAAAACCCGACCCTTCTGTCAGGCATGGGGGTGCATGCCTGTATTCTCAGGACTTTGGGAGGCTGAGGTGGGCAGATCACTTGAGGTCAGGAGTTCAAGATCAGTCTGGCTAACATGGTGAAACCTTGTTTCTACTAAAAATACAAAAATGAACCAGGTATGGTTGCATGTGCCTGTAATCCCAGCTACTTGGGAGAGGCAGGAGAATCACTTGAACCTGGAAGGTGGAGGTTGCAGTGAGCTTAGTTCATGCCACTGCACTTCAGCCTGGAGGACGGAGCCAGATTCCATCTCAAAAGAAAAAAAAAAAGACAACGCGACTCCCACTAGTCTTCTCTATAAGCAGGCTCAGAGGGATGGCAGTGGAGTTTTTGGTCAGCCAGGGGCTGGAACATGATGGAATGTCTTCTAGTACAGGTGACTACTATAAGCAATAAAACAGGTTGGGTTTGGCAGCTGTCATCTGTAATCCCAACACTTTGGGAGGCTGAGGCTGGAGGATAACTTGAGCCTAGGTGTTTGAGACCAGCTCGGGCAACAGGGTGAAAGCCCATCTCTACAAAAAACAAGTTAGTCTTGCATGGTGGTGCAACTGTGGTCCCAGCTACTGGGAGGCTGAGACAGGAGAATTGCTTGAACCCAGGAGGTGGAGATTGCAGTGAGCCAGGATCGCGCCTCTGCACTATAGCCTGAGATTACAGGTGCGCACCACCAGGCCTGGCTAATTTTTGTATTTTAGTAGAGATGGAGTTTTGCCATCTGGTTAGCCAGGCTGGTATCCAACTTCTGACCTCAGGTGATCCGCCCACCTCGGCCTCCCAAAGTGCTGGAATTGCAGGTGTGAGCCACCGTGCTCAGCCTGATTTTTTCCAAGTATTTAAAAATATAAAACCAATAAACATTCTTCTGCAGCTCATGGGCTGTATAAAAACAGGTGGTGGGATCTCTATGTCTCCCGTGTAGATACTATATGCCATGGTCTCCAGAGCCCTGGCTAGATGTTCGTTTGAGACAGTCTCTATCTGTTGGCCAGGCTGTTGGAGTGGTGTGATCTCAGCTCACTGCAACCTCTGCCTCCCAGGTTCAAGCAATTCTCATGCAAGAGCCTCCCTAGTAGCTAGGATTACAGGCACTACCACATCCAGCTGATTTTTTGTATTTTTATAGAGACGGGGTTTCACTATGTTGGCCACGTGCTCTCAAGCTCCTGGCCTCAAGTGATCCACCTATCTTGGCTTTCCAAAGTGCTGGGATCACAGGCATGAGCCCTGGCTAGGTATATTTAAGGTATAATGGCATATGGAGGATAACTTGAGGCCAGGAGATCAAGGCTAGCCTGGGCAACATACCAACCAGAGAGATCCTAGCTGTACAAAAATATTTTTTTAATTAACTGGGCATGTTTGTAGTGTACACCTGTAGTACTAACTACTTGGGAGGCTAAGGCAGGAGGATCCCTTGAGCCAAGTAGTTTAAGGTTACCGTGAGCTGTAATCATGCCACTGAATTCCAGCTCTGAGACTGAGCAAGACCCTCTTTCTAAAAATTGTAAAAAAATGTTTTGTTTTCTTGAGACAGAGTCTTGCTACATCACCCAGGCTGGAGTGCAGTGGTGCAATCTCAGTTCACTGCAACCTCCACCTCCTGGGTTCAAACAGTTCTGCAGCCTCAGCCTCCTGAGGAGCTGGGATTACAGGCGTATGCCACTGGGTCTGGCTCATTTTTGTATTTTTCACAGACACCAGGTTTCACCATATTGTCCAGGCTGGTCTCCAACTCCTGACCTCAAACGATCCACCCATCTCTGCCTCCCAAAGTGCTAAGATTACAGGTGTGAGCCACTGTGCCTGGCCTTGTGAAAAATGTTAGTGGTGCTTTGATTATAATTGAATACTTGAAAAAAAATCAAATGTACATTCATATGATTGTTTTTGCCAGGACTAGGGGCCAGGACCTTTTCTAATGCCTTCACCTTGTATTCCAGGGCCTTGCAAACAATAGGTGCTTAGCAAGTACAATAGAAGCCACTCAGACAGTGCTTGATGTGCAGTGCATACATGTCATCATTAGGAAGAAAGAGAGGAGAGAGGAAGAACATGGGAAAATTCAGGGCAATTGATCAGGTTGACATTGCTAAAAATCAGAGACCAGGCTGTGCGTGGTGGCTCATGCCTGTGATTTCAGCACGTTAGGAGGCTGAGGCTGGTGGATCACTTGAGGTCAGGAGTTTGAGACCAGCCTGGCCAACATGGTAAAACCTCATCTCTACTGAAAATACAAAAATTAGCCAGGCATGGTGTGGCAGGTGCCTGTAATCCCAGCTACTGAGGAGGCTGAGGCAGGAGAATCACTTGAACCCGGGAGGCGTAAATTGCAATTAGACGAGATTACGCCACTGCACTCCCTGAGGGACAGAGCAAGACTCCACTTTAAAAAAAAAAAAAATTCAGAGAAGACCAAGATAGATAATGCACCACGTCACTTTCCTTGTGCACTTTTCCTGCCTCTTGGTAGACAGCTCCTAACATCACCATGAGATCCTGGTGAAGGAGGGGTGGTTACTAGGGTTGCTAGAGTTTAATGAACCATTTTTCCCCCAGAGAGATGTTCATTTTCTGTCAAATTCCTTTGAGTATTTTTCCAACCCCTGCTGTGAGTGGTTTACCCTCAGGGCACTGCACTTCTCCACGCAGCCACCAGGGGGCGCCATTGCTGCATAAGTGAAACAAACTGACCCAAGAATAGAAAATAGTGTTCTATTTTCTTTGAACTGGGTGGGGTGGGTCAAACTTGTAATCCCAGCACTTAGGGAGGCTGAGGTGGGCAGATCACTTGAGGCCAGGAGTTCGAGACCAGCCTGGCAACATGGTGAAACGCTGTAGGTACTAAAAATACGAAAATTAGCCAGGCATAGTGATACATGCCTGTAATCCCAGCTACTCGGGAGGCTGAGACAGGAGAATTGGTTGGGAAGCAGAGGTTGCAGTGAGCCAAGATCGTGACACTACACTCTAGCCTGGGTAACAGAGGGCAACAGAGCGAGATTCCATCTCAAAAAAAAAACAAAAACAAAAACAAAAAACAAAACAAAAAACAGCATTCCTAAGGACAGAGAGGAGAAACAGGCATGCAAACTGGAGTTGGGTGGGGCTTGGGGAGAGAATGGGTTCAAGTAACCTGTGAAGGACTCTCAAAGTCACAGCAACTTAAAAATCATTTATTCTGCCTCCCAC
>CAUYQU010072169.1:0-19471 GCA_963574635.1 Cheracebus regulus
GCCTGTAATCCCAGCACTTTAGAAGGCCAAGACGGGTGAATCACGAGGTCAGGAGTTCAAGACCAGCCTGGCCAACATAGTGAAACCTTGTTTCTACTAAAAATACAGAAAATTAGCTGGGCATGGTGGTGTGTGCCTATAATCCCAGCTACTCGGGAGGCTGAGTCAGGAGAATCACTTGGATCAGGGAGTCAGAGGTTGCAGTGAGCCGAGATCATGCCACTGCACTCCAGCCTGGTGACAGAGTGAGACTTTGTCTCAAAACAAAAAAATATCGCTGTTAACATGTAATAAAAACCATACGTAAGAATCTTAACATTCAGTTCAGATCATTGTGCATTTATTTTCAAGGACTTCAGTAGGGACTACATTCATTAACACAATTTAAAACGCACATGCTGTTTTCAAAGCCTATTAAAACTATACACCTATGAACAAATAAGCTATTTAGTTAAGCTCTGTTTCATTGGAAGTTTGCATTGACTCCCCAGGTCTTGAATGCTTTAGGTGCCACACTGGCTGGCCATTAGGGGTTGTGATGAAAAATCCCAGGAAGCTGAAGAGTGAACATGATCATAATCTCTAAAATGGTAAGTACAGTGGACACAGTGGACATGCATGTATTGTTTCAAATTCTGGAAGAGTTTCATAGGGAAGAAGCTTATGGAATCAATATCCCAAGAGGTGGTAGTGCCTGCAAAAATAATTTCAAAGATTAAGATACTTGTGGAGATGACAGTTATAATTGGCTATTAAAGAGAATGGAGTACTTTGGATGGTACACCCCAGAGGCCACTGTCAGGGCGGTACGTTTCCAGCTGCCTAGGCAGAGAGCCATACCGAGCATGGCCTTTCTCACATCCTTGGGAGGCAGTTTGCTCCAAGAGGTACATCTTGTTTTCAGGCCACATTCCCATTGACTTTTTTTTTTTTTTTTTTTTTTAAACACAAAACAATCCTTTATTGTTGACTGGGTTCAGGAAGTGGTTCTTACTGGGGGTCTCTTGTGAGGTTGCAATGACATTGATGGGTGATGCAGTCATCTCAAAGGCTGTCTGTTAATGCTGTTTGCTAGGACTTCCATTGGGGCTGAGGAGTGGAACACATATACTCAGCCTCTCCAAGGTCGCCTGGGTTTCTTCACAACATGGCAGTGAGGACTGAAGAGCAAATGCCCCGAGAGAGAGCCAGGCTAAAGTACCTTTCATAGTCTAGCCTTCGAACACACACAGTGTCACTGGTGCTGTGTTCTGCTCTCTTCCTTAGAAATGTGTCCCTAAGTCTAGCTCATATTCAAGGCTAGATTTCACCTCTTGAGGGGAGACCCATTGACTTTGGAAAAAAAACCTGGTTGTCATTTTATTATTGTCACATATTGATAATAATTATACCTAACATTCCTCCTGTTCCATCCATTCAATGAGTCAAGCATTCATTCATTTAGCAAATACTTATAGGTTAGGCATTTTGGCCACATTTATATCTGAATAGGGCTTCACGGTTTTCAGAGGAACTTCATATCCGGTATTTGACTTGGTGTTCTCAACAACCATGCATGAAGGCTAGGTGTGTTTAATTACTTCCATTTTTCAGATAAAGCAATAAGAGGTTGGGAAATGCATCCAAAGTCTCTGTGCCTGGTCCAGAGGTCATTCAAACCCAGCTTTGTCCTGGAAGCACGTTCTTTCCACTTACCACCCAGAACACCATCTTCCTCTCTCTCAAAATATCCAAGACTGGAGAGGAGGATAGAGAGCCAGAGAGACTTGCTCTGAGATACCATGACTTTTGCATGGGGTGACCACAGTTGAGGCATTTTAGGGTGAAAGACAGCACTCTTAATAACTACCCTGGGGCGGCACGCATGAACCAGGGATACTGTACAGAGGGTCACTTCACCTACACATGGTCAAATAACTGGAACCCAAGTATCTTGTGCTTTTCTAACAAATCATGCCTTATTTTTTATACTTCCTACCTCTTTAAGCAAAACCAACAAATGCTATCAGAGCCACAAGGATATGAGTGACCCACAGCTCCCCAGGAGAAGGCATGAGGGCATCTATATGCACACATGCAACCGCTTGGCTGGCTCCTGGAACCTGGCCCATTCCACATGAACTGAAGGTGTCTGGGGTGTGGGTTTGGGGCTGCTGGGCAGAGGCCGGCAAGGAAGTGGTTCAGCCATCCCAGGTGTCTCATTTCCCTCTCCTGCCGTATCACTGGTTGGGGAGGCAGGAAGACCACATTCTGGAGAGAGTGGGACTGGGGAGCCCTGGAGTGAATATTGGGCATCACTGTAGCCCTTCCTGGGGAGAAATGGCCAGGCCTTTGTACCCCCCCTGCCTCAGTCACTGGGTGCTGGGTGTCCAGGAAGGATGCACTGGAGAGCAGCACAGACTGTTGGGATTCACTCGGGGTGGCTGCAAAATATTAGGGAAATACTAGGAAAAGTTAGAAGATGATAGTCTCAAGCCTTTTGGAAGGCGGAAAAGTTTTAATGGAATGGGCTGAAGGCAGCCAGTTCATGACGTTGGAATTTTAAGTCATAGGGTAAAAGATTAGGGACAATAAAGCTTTGCCAGTTAAGTCTGCTTACCCCACATCCCTTTGTCTCTACTCCGTTGACTCATGTAAACTTTGTGCTAGATGGTCCTCTCAGGGGTATGAAGGGAAATAACCTGTTGATGGTGTTTACCCTGGGCCCTGGGACCAAGACCTTTTATCACTCATAAAACCACTATTTTAACCATGTTAATTATCCACAAGCATGTTGACTTAGAGCCTCTGTTATTAAATCGATACTGAATACATGTGAGGAGGTACAGGGAGTTGTGGTTGGTTAGCTGCAATCGCCCTCTGAAAGCAGTTGATGACTATCCCTAGCCCTCTTGAAATCACTGTATTGGGCGTGAGAGTGCATTCATCCATCCGTCATTGAGTCAGGGTCTGCAGGACAGACCTCCACAGGTGGTGATCAATGTCTCAGGTGGTGACCCCTACATGACTGAGGTCTCAAGTGGTAACTCTGAGGTGATCGAGGTCTCAGGAGACCTCCCTAGTTGAGGCAGATCCTGAAGGAGCTGAGAGCTGGCAGCTCTGTGCTGACCCTGCTTCCCACAGCCAGGCCCTAAGGCTTTCCTTCAAGGAGGGCCTGGGTGGAACATCTCCTACCCCTTCAGGCTGTTATAGAAAGAACCAAAAAATAGAAAGAAAATGTCTATTTAAAATTAGATGTGGTTGCAGGATTTAAGGGACCCAGATCTGGTATAGGTTCTTCCCACTCATTAGTTCATGTGACCCTGGACACGTCCCTTTCCCTTCCTGGAACTCACTGTACTCATGTGTAAAAGTGAAGGAGCCAAATTATATTAGGAGCTTGCCCGGCTCCACCCTGCTGCTTTGTAGTCATGAAGTTATTTAATACCTGGACTGGGCAGAGTTCTCTGCCTGTTAGAATGGGTTGGAGCAAGCCTTTCCGCTCTTGGTTGGGGATATTTGTTACAGCCTATTCAAAGTAAACTAGAATAACACCCAGAGAATAAATGGAACTGCAGAAAAATTTATTGTGACTGGTAAGTGGCTAAAGAACAGAAAATCCCTAGGGAGTGATCAGAGGCTACTTGTCACACTTGGAAAAGATTTAACCATTCCATTAATGGGAAAGAGCGTGTAGAGTTGTGGTTAATAACAGTATTGTGCAGAAGTTAGCATTTATGGGGAGCAAATTGTGTTATTCCTGTTCTTTGGATTTTACTTCCTTCCTAAAAACCCTTCACCAGCCTCTTCTGTGTCTTGCAAGCATCTACTTCAAATGGCACATTGGATGTGAAAGGTTTTTAGAAACTAATGGATTATCTGTAGCTTTCCATTACTCTTATCTCCTGTTCTGAGGTAATTAAAAGATGGCTGTGCCATTGAGTAATTTCAAGCGTTTTTGTCCAGTTTTCTAATCTGCAATATTTATCTTCTCTGCATTGCTGAATATCTTCTTCTCTCCTAGTCGAAGAAATCTAGGAGGCTTCACTTCTTGGGTAGATTGCTGACACTGGGGATGGCAGGTCGTCCTGGACCCGTGAGTCCCAGGCATTCAGATGTCAGCAAGGTGGAATGGGAGCTTCAGTAACAGGTTGGCATCTTAGAACATTCTACTGCTGATTCCTTGCAGAATGGGTGGGGCATAGAGGGAGACCCAGGGCCTTGGGGAGTCAGGAGTCTCTGCAGCTCACAGATGCAGAGTTCTGTCTTCTTGTCATCTGCTGGAGAGAGGTTCAGGGAGACATCACTTCTGCCAGGTGGGGAAGCCTGGATGCAGCCCCTTTGGGCAGCAGGATCAATTCTGTACTGCTAATCTTCAGTGGTGAGGAGGGGACAGGGAGCCAAAGATTGGGGGGCTTGTCCAGTTGGCAGTGGTCATTTGGGGGCTATACTTGAGGCAGCCCCTGAAGGAGCAGAGTTTTCTAGAGGTGACTTCCAAGGTGGGTTTTGAGGAAAATGAGGGGTCTTGAGGAATGGAGGGGAGTGGGGTACCATAAGGAAACACCAGCGCAGGACTCAGCCAGGACTCACATATGCTGGGAGCCAGAGCTTGGCTGCCACCAGGGCCCGAATGAGGTTGGAAGGCAGATGCCACGGATTGACCGCTGGTGATCAGAAGTGCTTCCTCTCTGTTTTCTGCTGGGAATCCGATGAGTTGGACTGGGAATCACTACATGTTCTTGGGCTAGTGGGGAAATGCCAAAGTGCTGTACATTTCTTGCTTAATGTCATCAGCCCCTTCCAGAAACCTGGATCTCTAACTCTGGTAATATCCCAAACAGTTCCACAATTTCCAATATCACTGCCCTGCCCCTGATTGAGCCCTTAATATTGTAAAGTGGGACTGTTATAAAGAGCTTCTTATCAAGACTTCATGGCTCAATCTCCTCTTCTGATTACAGCACCTTCACTGCTTCCAGAGTCATCAAAACACAGCTAGGGCTGGGTGCAGTGGTTCACACCCATAATCCCAGCACTTTGGGAGGCCGAGGAGGGCGGATCACCTGAGGTTGAGAGTTCAAGACCAGCCTGACCAACCTGGAGAAACCCCATCTCTACCAAAAATAAAAAATTAGCCAGGCATAGTGGTACATGCCTGTAGTCCCAGCTACTTGGGAGGCTGAGGCAGGAGAATCGCTTGAATCCAGGAGGCGGAGTTGCTGTGAGCCAAGATCATGCCATTGCACTCCAGCCTGGGCAACAAGATAGAAACTCTATCTCAAAAAAAAAAAAAAAAAAAAAAAGCACACAGCTAGGAGCCCTCCTCCTGCACACACACCCTTCAAGTCACGCCAGTGCCTGCAGGTGAGGCTGAGACTCCTCAGCAAGCAATAATTCCTCAGCTTCCTTCCCCATTCTCATCTCCGGGATCCCCTACTCCCTTCAATCTGATAGAAAGTCACAATTTTAATTTTGCCACTGATTTTGTCTTCATCACTTGTCATCTGGATTCAAATCTTCTTTTTTCCTCCTTCTCCTGTGGCCTCATCTATAGAACTCTACCATCTCTAAGGCCTAGTCTGAATGTGGCTTGGTGCATAAAGTTTCCCAAGATTTCTCTGAGCAGAATCTGGCTTTTCCTATTCTGCTGCCATAGCACTGCGACTCCATGTAACTCAGTTTGTTCTGTTCATTGTTTTTTTCTCTCCTCCCCATGATCTGCTGGTAATTGAAGGGCAGGGAAGTGTCTGATCGATCTGTACCTTGGCATTCAGAGACAAGTTGTTCTACCCCTTGTCTTACTGTTCTCTCCCCTCAAACTTGGACATCATTTATTTTTCTCTTCCTATTTTTCTTTTCCTGCTGTTGCTGATCTTGGACCAAGATCTGTTCTCCAAAGGTCCTAATTTTGATTCTCTGGAGAGCCAATGCTATTCTGCTTCCAAATCTTCCTCTGAAAGATAGTAATAACAGGCAATCTCATCAGCCCTTTTCCTGCAGCGGATGCTGTCATCACACAAAAGTTCCATTTTATCTGTCCTAAAACTGTGTGGTAACCCATTAAGGTCAGGAGGGCTGAATCCTGGGAAAAACCCCATAGCCCCATTTGGCAGACGTGAAAAATGGAGGTCAATGACTATTTCTCGGGGATGTTAAAGATTAAAAAAATCAAACTGCTGGTGTGTGAGCGTCATGGGTGATGACTATCTGGGGCTGGTATCATGCAGGTGGTAAACAGCTGTGGGTAAAGGAAAGCAGATTTATTAGAGAAAGTAAGAAAATTCGTTGCAAGACCGCAACGAGCAAGTCAGCAAGAGAGGAGCTGACTGCAAGGGGATTTTCCAGGACGGTGCTTGTGTTGGAGAAAGCTACATGCAGTACTAATGACACTGAGGTGTCAAGGGAGCTAACTTGCATTCTTCTTTCAGCTGAGGGCCTGGTGACAGTTGGGTACAGGATGATTGTGAGTTATTTGTGCAGGAGGCTTATGTGTCCTGGACCGTGAAGAAAGGCAGATTTGTAGCTTATCTGCGCTCTCTTTTCATTGTCCTCTGCTCCCACCAGCCTGACTCTTTCCATTATTAGGAATCTACAATGAGGACTTCTGTTGAAAGCTTGAAATGCAACATTTCGATGGTCCTTGGCTTGTTATATGATTGTTAGATGCTTTTGAAAATGTCACTTTACCCCCACTTATAATCTATAATGGTAGATCTAAGGGTTCCCAACAGTACTCGTCTAAGTGCCTGGACAGTGTGAGGAATGGGCGGAAGGTAAGTGACTGGCCCAAGGTCACGTAGCTAGTGGGTGCCACATTGTGTATATGACACAACATTAACCCAAATATAGAGAGGAGAGAGAAGAGGAAGTTCTGCCTCAAGCTTGGGATGCTGTGGGCATGTAGATTTCCTTCCAAAACAGATAGACTTGGTGTCTTCTCAACATATTATTGAGTGGGTTGCCACGGCCGCAGTGATTGACTAAATTGGTCATCTAACTAAGTCACCCATGCCTTCTCCCAAAACAATGTATGTAACTGTCTCAGACTCTCCCTCTGGGACACCACGCCAGAGCTAGCCTGCAAGCACTGCCACTATAGACAAGGGTAGTGTGAAAAGACCTGGCCAGTGGGGCAGAAATGCTCCTTCTGGGCCAGCTTGAAGACTTGTTGGGAGGATTAAAAGATAGTGGTTGCAGAGGGTGCCCTATAGCTCCTGACTAAACATTTAATGATGATCACCCACATGAGCTACTTTATTTTTTTAGAGACGAGGTCTTACTTTGATGCCCAAGCTGGAGTGCAGTGGCATGGTTGTAGGTCACTCCAGCCTTGAATTCCTGGGCTCAAGGGATCCTCCCACTCAGCCTCCCAAGTAGCTGGGACTACAGGCATGTGCCACCATGCCCAGCTAATTAAAAAAAATATTTAGAGACAGGGTCTTTCTGTGTTGCCCAGGCTGGTCTAAACTACTTTTAGATAACCTCAGAACTTGCGTCTGGAAGGAACTATAGAGATCTTCTATTTTAGCCTCTCCAATGAGGGATACCTGATGGATGGTCTAGAGGAGAGACTTGGTACTCAGGGCATGGGCGGCAGACCACCTGCACCAGTGTAATGTGCATGCCTGGGATGCTGTTCAAGTGATCTAAATGCTGCTCAGGTTTCTCTAGGGAAGGGGTCCTGACCACTCGCTCAGTGGGAAGATTTGCAAGTTATTCCGTGTCCGAGTTGAGTTCTTCCTGTCATGATGTGCATGTCTTGGTTGGGATTTGGCCTTTTGGTGCAACCAGAGCCAGTCTTTCTTGCTCTCTCAAGGACAATTGCTCAGTCATTTGAAGATAACCATCATTTGTCTCCTGAGTCATCTCTCTGCCTAAGAAGCCTGCTTCCTTCAGCTGTACATCGTGACCCATGATTTCCTAAACCTTCCCAATCTTGCTCCCCTGCCTTTGGACAATTTTCAAGTTTATAATTAATGCAGAGCTTCCTTCCTGAAAAGATTAGAGTTGGTTTATGACAACGAGAGCAAAAAACACAGCAAGGTTGATTGCTGCAGTGATCTTTATCCTTGCTAGAAAAGGGAAATTCGGATCAGGAAAAATGCGGACGCAGATGTGATAACTGTAAGGGTTAATAAAATTGATATAATTCAGCATAGAATTTGGCTCTGAGCATCTAAACAGCAAAAGTAAAAAGAAATGAACAACAAGTTGTGGATATTTGTTGTTAAAAAGGAGAATGCATACAAGACTCTTGTGGGAAATGTGTTTTTTTCTTGACTGTAAGCTTCTCCTGCGAGTATTTATTTATTTATTTTTAAATTTATTTATTTTGAGACAGAGTCTCTTTCTGTTGCCCAGGCTGGAGTGCAGTGGCATGATCTTGGCTCGCTGCAACCTCCGCCTCCGGGTTCAGGCAATTCTCCGGCCTCAGCCTCCCGAATAGCTGGGAATACAGGCGAGCACCACCGGGCCCAGCTAATTTTTGTATTTTTAGTAGATACCGGGTTTGGCTGTGTTGGCCAGGCTGGTCTCAAACTCCTGGTGTCAAGTGATCCAACTGCCTCGGCTTCCCAAAGTGCTGGGATGACAGGTGGGAGCCACCTCTCCCAGCCCTGCAAGTCTTTTAAAAAAATAAATATTAATCTTGGAATAATTTTAGATGTACAGAAAAGTTGCAGAGATAATACCAAGTTCCTGTATATTCCTCATCCGATTTCTCCTAAGGTCAACATCTTCTAGAACCATGATACATTTGCCAAAACTAAGAAACTGACATTGGTACATAACTGTTAGTGAAACACCAGACTTTATTTTGATTTCAGCAGTTTCCACACTAATACCCTTTCTCTGTTCCAAGATTCAATCCAGGATATCACGTTAGCTTTAGTCATCCCGTCTCCTGTTCTCCTCTGATTTGTGAGTTTTTCAGGTTTTTCTTCGCACAGGGTTTTTATTGCTGTCCTTCTCGTTCTTATCGGGAATGTTGAGTAATGTCTTTAATAACAAGATTTATAACAAGAGCGGAGTCACCTTTCATACTCATCTCTTGTGATGCTCCATGAAGGCTGATATTAAACATTCCAGGGCATTTCAGTGAAAGATGATTTTGTAGACTGGGCCCGTGGGGGCTTTCTCGTGATTTAACCTGGACAGTAGATGGGAGTGAAGGCAGAAGTGGGTGACTCTAGGCCTTCCTTCTTAAACATTGCTTCTCTTAGCAAGGCTTTCTAAAAGAGGTGAGAATAGGTAGTCCAGGGTTATATTCTCTGACAATTGCCTGAATGGATGGTAGCTGTATCGCTGATTAAGAACAAATCCTCACCTTATAGGAAAATGGGTGATGTATGATGGTTCTTCATCATGCTGATATAAAATCTATCTTGTTAGCTTAAAAATGTACTCAGAGTTCAATGCAGAGTTCCCACCTTCCCCCCACCCCAGTGCCACCCCAGTTTTCTCTCCTTTCCGTTGAACTTAGGACTTGGGTTTCTCAAAGATTTTTTCCCCCAAGCCGTTGCTACCTGAGCTTCATGGAACAAGGCCAAACCCAGGCCCCACAGGAAGTGGGTCGTGGTAGTGCGGTGGTGATGTGGCAGAATCAGGCCCCTTAAAAAGGAGCTGGGAAAGGAATGCATCACAACAGACTGGAAAATGTGGATTATTCAGGGACAAATGGGGACTGTGGTCTGGTTGAAGGAAACTTTCTGGCAAAGCAGCCGAGTCCTCAGCTGGCAGAAGAATCTCTCACTGCTAATACAGCAACACCTTGGCCTGTTTCACATGGTGCATTATAGAATTTTGCAGCCTTGACAATGGGAATGAGTTCTTTTCTAGAGGAATAAGAGTTTCAGATATCAAATACGCAGTATGGTATTATATGGGTAAAAATATCCATCTACAGAAATCTGAGGCCAGGTGATATTCTAATCTCAGATGGCTTCTGAAAACCAATATTGCCTTTCAAGGATGAGACATTCTTTGTTATGGGAGTTATACATTAAAAGCTCTAATTTAATTCATTAAGTACTCCTGGGGCATTGATAGGAGGATTGTAAAAAGAGTAGAAATGGCCGGGCATGGTGGCTCACACCTGTAATCCCAGCACTTTGGGAGGCCGAGGCGGGTGGATCACGAGGTCAGAAGTTCAAGACCAGCCTGATGAATATGGTATAACCCTGTCTCTACTAAAAATACAAAAATTAGCCTGGTGTGGTGGTGCGAGCCTGTAGTCCCAGGTACTCTGGAAGCTGAGGCAGGAGAATCGCTTGAGCCCAGGAGGCGGAGGTTGCGGTGAGCTGAGATCGCGACACTGCACTCCAGCCTGGGTGACAGAGAGATTCCATCTCAAAAAAAAAAAAAAAAAAAAGTAGAAATTTCAGTCTGGTTGGAAACTGTGACATGTTCAATTTAACTTAACAACTAATATTTTGTGGGCATATCACATGGCTGGTACTGTCCCAGACTCCAGGGATACAGAAATGAGTAAGACAAAGTTGTCAACTTTGAGGGCTTAATGGCTTAGAAGGAAACAGCAGCACAGAAGTTCCATATCATGTGTTGATTCAGTTCTTCAGGTCGATGTGTTTACGGTCATTTACATGTTCTTTACATTGCTTGAGTTTTGCATCTATTATGGCCTCTTTTGAATTGCAATATCTAGAAAACCAGTGAAATGAAGAACAGGGGAACTTTGTATCCAAACCCAGTGGAAACAGTGAACGCATTAGGGAAACTTGAGAAGCATTGCCAAAGTGCTACGGCAGCACTGATAGCAGGTATTTCACCCAACCTGGGGGTAGAGGAACAGCTTCCTGGAGGAGGTGACACCTGAGCCAAATCTGGAGATAAAAGAAACACTGGAAGTGGGAGGCAGCAGCATAGATAGGAACACACAGGTATGCAGCGACGATGTTAGAGCCACAGCGGTTCTGTCCTGTTCGGAGGTAAACCGTGCATCGGTGGGTGGTGTCATGAAACCAGTAAACCTTGCTCTGGAGCTTGCACTCTGACTTCAGCTGATAGAGACTCACAAATGGTTCTCATCAGGGTCTGACCCTTTCGTGTTTTAGATAGATCTCACTGGTGACCACCTGAAGGATGAGTTGAATGGGAGACAAGGGGGACACTGGGGACCCTGGAAAGACATTGGTTGGAGAGCACCGTCATGACCCCCTGTCCTTTTCTCTCTGCTGGGATTATTGACCAGTAAGACAAACGTGGCTCCCTGTTGGAGGCTGAAGAGGGATCCCAAGCACATCTGGAGCTTTGAGCGTGAGAGGAAGTGCAGGCAGGGCCAGCGGAGGGTTGCATTGGTGCACCATTATTTGCAATACTGAGGGAACAGCCAAGACCTGGGAGGAAACTAAACTTTCTGGCAAGGCCAAGGCCAGAGCCTACTGATCCAGGGGACACAGGCTGCGGATTCCATGGGTCTTGGTCCCCGTCAAGAAGAACTGCCCTGCTGAGCTGAACTGCTCTCTTTCCATGTGGAGAGGACTGGCCCTCCCGAAGTCCCTGAGATCCTGGGTGTCCCCTAAGGGGCTTTCGTCAAGAGGCCCCCGCTTGCCAGGCTGCTGGGCCCTGACTCGGAGGAGAAACACTTCCTCCCCAAGCGGTCAGCTCCCCGGGGCCTGCAGGAGCTTGACATCCAGACCTGCATTAAGTGATGCAAGTAGGCAAAGAAAGGCCCTGAACCATTTATTAGGTTTGGCGGCTTGAAGGGAAACCTAGCCAAAGCCAGGCTAGGGAGTGCTGGTTCAGACTGGGGTAGAAAAAGGAAATTCAAAGCGATTGTGTAAACCTTACTGAAATATTAGACTATATTGCAAAGGAATGGTCAAAGAGCAAAAAAAAAAAAAAAAAATTCTTGTAAATAAGAAAAAATTATTTTTAAATTAAAGAAAATGAAATAGGTTAACAACCAAAAAAATGGAACAAACATCGATTTGGTCATTTGGACAATCAAAACAGTGACCAGATCACTGATTACCTGTGGTCTCAGCTCAGCTATTAAGTGATTCACAGGTATTACAAACAAACAAACAAACAAAACAACTAATGAAGTCATAGTGTTCATCTTCTCAAAGGTTGTATACGTACCGCATTTTCACTATATCATCTTCTGCAACATTTCACTGAATAGATTCAGTTCTTCTAGATCAAAGCATCTACATGGATGGAATTTGGCATCTATTATGGTCACTTTTGTGTTGTGATATCTAGAAAACCAGTGAAATGAAAAATAGGAGATCCTGCTCAAAGGAGATCCTTTGTATCAAAAGCTATTGCAGACAGTGAAAGTAGCAGTTAAGGGAACATTTATAGGTAGAAATGTGTTGCTGTATTTCCCTAGTTTAAAAATGATAGATGGCTCATAAGTGGTTCACAGAAATAAAAATGGAGAAGAAAGCCAGGTGCGGTGGCTCATGCCTGTAATCCCAGTACTTTTGGGAGACCGAGGTGGGCGGAGCACGAGGTCAGGAGATTGAGACCATCCTGGCCAACATGGTGAAACCCTGCCTCTACTAAACATACAAAAGTTAGCTGGGTGTGGTGGCCCAGGCCTGTAATCTCAGCTACTTGGGAGGCTGAGGCAGGAGAATCATTTGAACCAGGGAGTTGGAGGTTGCAGTGAG
Organism: Cheracebus regulus; assembly: GCA_963574635.1. Lineage (NCBI taxonomy): Eukaryota > Metazoa > Chordata > Mammalia > Primates > Pitheciidae > Cheracebus > Cheracebus regulus. The sequence goes on from CAUYQU010072169.1 coordinate 12,618, forward strand.
CCGAGATCATTCCACTGCACTTCAGCCTGGCGACAGAGCAAACAAACAAACAACAACAACCCCTCCCAAAAAAAGAGATGAAAACAATAATGTAAACACCACAATCCAAACATAGAATGTGCAAATACAGAATGTGACTCCGTGTGCTGGAACAAGTAAAATTACATAATTTGTCAAAAGAGGAGTGCAAATAAGGATGAGAGTAAATAAATGAGAAACTGGATTTTAATGGAAGCAATCTATTTCCCCCAGTACCTAATAAGTTGTTTGTTATGAAACTTCATCAAGTATAAAATGGAGCCTTCGAAGTTCTGGTGTTGTTCCCAAACAAAGCACACAAACCTCTTTAGTCAACTTCCAACTGATTAATTTTGTTGCTAATAGCAGAGATGAGACTGAAACTACAGTGACATCGTTCATAATTCCAGAGTCCTCATAGCAGAAAAAGGTGTTAGTTACACTGTTAGGAAAGCTTGTAAAACCAGCCAAAAACAGATGATAAATATACATGGCGCTAAGCACAATGAGTTATTGAAAAATTTGTTTAAAAAATAGTGCTGTTGGACATGACAGGCAACATGAAAGAGCAGTTGCAATGACGCAAGGTTGGCAGGAACTCCTGACATGCAGGTAGAGTATGAATTGGCTGATGGCACAGGTGTGATGCATACATGAGGGAAAAGAGCTTAGAGAATTTTGTCTTTTTTTTTTGGTCATTAAAACAGCATATTCTCAGAAAAAGATTTTTCATTTAGTTGATGACTAGTTTGTGAGCTGTGGTATAGATTTGCAAATATGTGTTGGGATCTTCTCTGAGTATACTTACCTATGTGCATAGCAAGGCAGTGCACCAATTGATAAAGGTTTTTTGTTTTTTTTTTTTTTTTTTAGACAGGATCTTGCTCTGTTTCCCAGGCTGGAGGCAGTGGTGAGATCATGGCTCACTGCATCCTCAACCTTCTAGGCTCAAGGGATCCTCCCACTTCAGCCTCCTGGGTAGCTGGGACTACAGGCGCAAGCCACCACGCCTGGATAATTTTTGTACATTTTTATAGGGACAGGATTTTACCATGTTTGCCCAGGCTAGTCTCAAACTCCTGAGCTCAAGATTACAGGCATGAGCCACTGTGACCAGCCTGCTCTGCAATGTGGATCCACATGTGACTCTATTCCCTGAGAACAATTGGTATCCAGTGGTATTTAGGCTTCATGATCTCGATTCAAGATTGATGAAAATAATGAAAATTGTGACGCTATCCAAATTGTACCCACTGGGCACCTAGTATAAGACATTTTCAACACTCAAGTACCATGTCCAAGAGAAGACAGTGCTCAAGAGTTTTTGAAAGCAGGAATGAAACAGGAACATTTCTTCATGGCACTGATAATACCATAAACTATTTCTGAGACTTCAAGTGCTTTGCTCACTGATGTTATCTCAGCCCTGTGTTTATTGTTTTTAGAGCTGGAACCTATTGGCTCAGGGCTGAGTGACCATGAATTTTCATGTTGAGGATAAGACCAACTGCTGATAGAACAGTTGCAGAAAGTTTGTCTTTTCTCTAACATTGGATGATTTTCTTCTCAGGGAGAAAGAAATCAATGATGTATTATTTGGCATATTTTAAAATTACCTCCAGGGGCTGCAATGGAGCGTGAAGAGCTACTTTCCAAAGAGTAGATTAGGAATTCATTGAGCACTGATGCCAAGTTCAGAGTCATGCCTCCAACTTTTCCGTGTGATGTGCTTATTGACTTAGCATCTGACAGAGGGCTGAAAGAGCCTTCAGTGAGTCATTCTCCACGATTTCCATGTCCCTGTTCAACCCAGCTATCTAGCACTCTCCGACAGAGCCAAACTCTTGCTGCCCTGCTCAATAACTCACAACTGATAAGTTTAGGTAAATATAGAAGAAGCCAGTCAGATGTGGAATCCTGTGACACAAACTATGTCATCAATCCTAAGAGTGAAAGCATTCCAACTGTCATTTTTTTCATTGATCTGAAATGAATAGTATGGATTTTATGTATTCTTATTTTTATCATAAAATTTACAATGAGTCTCTTGAGAAATGACCTAAATTTGTGCTCAAAATGCCCATTAAGTGGTCTGTGGATGGATAGCCAAGTTAGAGAAATCTTGGTTGAACCTAACAGATCTTGTTAAAGAAGTGCCCTTCCCTAATGGGGTCGAGTACATTCCCTTATTCCTCTAGGAACATTTCTCTTCTGAGATGGTCTCTATTAATCAGGATTTTTCCAGAGAAACAAAACAAATAGGACATATATATGTATATATGTATGTATGTATGTATGTATGTATACAAAGAGGCATACCTTGGAGACATTGCTTCTTTAGTAAATATTGCTATAAAGTGAGCCACAAGAAATTTTTCTTTTCTCAGTGCATACAAATGTTATGTCTGCACTATATTGTAGTCTATTAAGTGTGCAGTAGAATTATGTCCAAAAAACAATGTATACACTTTAATTAAAATACTTCTAAAATGTTAATGACCCTCTTGGCCTTCAGCAGATCATAATCTTTTTGCTGGTGGAAGGTCTTGCCTTGATGTTGATGGCTGCTGGTTGATCAGGGTGCTGGTGGCTGAGGGCTGGAGTGGCTGTGTCAATTTCTTAAAATAAGATGACAACGAAGTTTCTCACATTGATTGACTCTTCATTTCAGGAAAGATTTCTCTGTAGCATGGGACGCTGTTTGATAGCATTTTACTCACAGTAGCATTTCTTTCAAAATTGGAGTCAATCTTCTCAAACCCTGCTTTATCAATTAAGTTTATGGAATATTCTAAACCTTGGTTGTCATTTCAACAATGTTCACAGCATTTTCACCAGGAATAGATTCCATCTCAAGAAACCACTTTCTTTGCTCATCCATAGGAAGCAACTCCTAATCTGTTCAAGTTTTATCATGAGGATGCAGCAGTTGAGTCACATCTTCAGGCTCCACTTCCAATTCGAGTTCTCTTGCTATTTCCACCACACCTATGGTTCCTTCCTCCACTGAAAACTTAAACTCCTTAAAGTTGTTCATGAGAGTTGGAGTGAATTTCTTCCAGAGTCCTACTAATGTGGATATTTTGACCTTCTTCTATGAATCACAAATGTTCTTAATGGCATCTGGAGTGTAAATCCTTTCCAGAAAGTTTTCAACTTACTTTTCCCAGATCCACTGGGGGATCATTATCTCTGGTAGCTATAGCCTTGTGAAATGTATTGCTCAAATAATAAGACTTGAAAATCAGAATGATTCCTTGATCCATGGACTACAGAATGGATATTGTGTTAGCAGGCATGAAAACCTTAATTTCCTTGTACGTCTCCATCAGAGTTCTTGGGTAATTTGGTACACTGTCAATGAGTGGTAATATTTTGAAAGAAATTTTTTTGAGCAGTAGGTCTCAACAGTGGGCTTAAAATATTCAGTAAATCATGTTGTAAACAGATGTACTGTCATCCAGGCTTTGTTATTTCATTTATAGAATATAGGAAGAGTACATTTAGTATAATTCTCAAGAGCCCTAGGATTTTCAGAAGGGACAATAGCATTGGCTTCAATTGAAAATCACCGGCTTCATTAGCCCCTAACAAGAAAGTCAACCTGATTTTTGAAGTGTTGAAACCAGGCATTTAGTTCTCTCTAGTCATGAAAATCCTAGATGACATCTTTTTCCAATACAAGAATATTTGGTCTACCCTGAAGATCTGTTGTTTAGTGAAGCCACCTTCATCAATGATCTTAGCTAGGTCTTGTGGATAACTTGCTGCAGCCGGCTTCTACAGCATCACTTGCTGTTTCACCTTGCACTTTTATGTATTGAAAAGGCCTTTTTCCCTTAAACCTCATGAGCCAACCTCTGCTAGCTTCCAGCTGTTCTTCTGCAGCCTTACCTCTCTCAGACTTCATAGAGTTGAATAGAGTTAGTGTCTTGCTCTGGATTAGGCTTTGGCTTAAGGGAATGTTGTGGCTGTTTTGATCTTCTATCCAGACCACTCAGACTTTCTCCATATCAGCTGTAAGGCTGTCTCCCTTCTTTATCATTAGTGTGTTCACTGGAGTAGCTCCTTTAATTGCCTTCAAAATCTTTTTCTTTGCATTCACAGCTTGGATGATTGTTTGGCGCAAGAGACCTAGCTTTTGGTCTATCTTGACTTAGACATGCCTTCCTCACTAAGTTTAACCATTTCTAATTTTTTTTTTTTTTTTGAGATTGAGTCTCACTCTGTCACCCAGGCTGGAGCGCAGTGGCATGATCTAGGCTCACTGCAACTTCCACCTTCCTGGTTCAAGGGATTCTCCTGTCTCAGCCTCCCAAGTAGCTGGGGTTACAGGCACATACCACCATGCCTGGCTAATTTTTGTATTTTTAGTAGAGATGGGGTTTTCCCATGTTGGCCAGGCTGGTTTCAAACTCCTGACCTCAAGTGACCTGCCTGCCTTGGTCTCCCAAAGTGCTCAGATTACAGGCATGAGCCACTGTGTCTGGCTTCTAGCTTTTAAGTGAGAGATGTGCAATTCTTCCTTTCACTTGAACACTTAGAGACCATTGTAGGATTATTTAGTGGCTTAATTTCAATAATATTGTGTCTCAGGGAATATGGAAACCCAGGGAAATAAAGAGAGATGAGTAAACAGCCCATGGGTGGGGTAGTCAGAACACCCACATTTATTGATGAAGTTCACCATCTTCTGTGGGCATAGTTCATGGCCCACCAAAACAATTACAATAGTAACATCAAAGGTCACTGATCACAGATCACCATAGCAGTATAATCATAAGAATAATGTTTAAAACATTATGAGAATTTCCAGAATGTGATACAGAGTCACAATGTGAGTACCCACTGTTGGAAAAATCTTAATGATAGAATTCCTCAACATAGGATTAACACAAACCTTCAGTTTGTAAAAAACACTATGTCTGCAAAGTGCCATAAAGGAACACTCAATGAAATGAGATATACCTGTATGTATGTATGTGTGCGTATGTCTTACATGTCTCATGTATGTATGGATATGGAGGAAGAGATATAAGGAATCGGTTCATGTCATTACAGAGGCTGAGCAGTCCCAGATCTGAAGTTCAAAGGCTGAGAACCTGGAGAGCCAATGGTGCAAGTTCCAGTCCAAGTTCCAAGGCAGGAGATCAGTATTCCAGCTCCAAGGCCATCAGGTAGATGGAGAGAGTAAATTCCCTCTTACTCAGCCTTTTGAAAATGTAGGCCTTCGATTGATGGGATGAGGTCTGCCCATACTGGGGAGGGCAACCTGCTTGACTCAGTCTACTGATTCTAATGTCAGTCTCATCTAGAAACACCCTTATACACATACTCAGAATAATGTTTAACCAAATATTTGTGCACCCCATGGAGCAGTTTGGTTGACACGTAAAATTAACCATTGCAGGGTCTTCAGCCCTCCTGAATGCAAGATTACTGTGCATTCCACCAGAATCTATGCAAGATGTGGATGAACTAAGCAAGGAATAGAGCTTAAATTGAAGCACCACAGCCCACACAATCACGTTAATATGCTTCTAGTGTGACTGTACCATCAGTTTTCCAGATCTGCCTGGAATCTCGAAGTTTCTAAGTCACTATCCTTAGAAAAGGACTCACATATCAGTGTCCTTAATTGCAAGTAACAGACACTGATCCTGACTGACGTTAGTAGCAAAGTAATTTATTAAGGGGATGTTGGGTAGCTCACACCCACTCACTGAGAGGTCTTGGAAAACTGGACTTGAAGGCTACATAACCGGGAGCCTTGATCAAAATTACCTTTATAGGATTGATTCTATTTCTGTGTGACTATCACTGCTGCCTTTGCCACCATATGGAGATAGCACCGCCGACACCCTGGCTCTGGATGAGCAGTAGCCATTGTTGCTCCAGAGTTCATTCTTCATCCAATGCTGCCAGATACAGCCAGTCTGAGTTCCCAAACTGAAGAACTCGGAGTCGGATGTTCGAGGGCAGGAAGCATCTAGCAGGGGAGAAAGATGTAGGCTGGGAAGCTATGCTCCTCTCTCTTTTTCACGTTTCTCTGCCTGCTTCATATTGGCTGGCAATGATTAGATTGTGCCCACCAGATTAAGGGTGGATGTGCCTTCCCCGGCCCACTGACTCAAATGTTCATCTCTTTTGGCAACACTCTCACAGTCACACCCAGGATTAATACTTTGTATCCTTCTATCCAATCAAGTTGACACTCAGTATTAACCATCACACCAAGCGAGGCGGGGCTACTAAAAAATAGTTAAGAAACGTTGCAGTGGTTTTTAGTAGCGTGTTCAGGGGAGAATCCTTGATCAGCTGACATCAGAGCAGGGACCTGAAGGCGATAGAGAATGAGTGATGGGGTTGTCTAGGGGAAAGCCTTCCATTTTCAGATTAAGGTAGGTTAGGTTATTCTGGCAAATCCTGTTCCTGAAAATAACTAAAATATTGGATTTTAAAAATACACCTTTTATTTTGGAATAACTATAGGCTTATGCAAACATTATTAGGATCGTAGAGAGAGTCTCCATCTGCCCCTCACCCAGTTTCCCTGATTGTTCATATCTTACAGGACCACAGGACATTTGTCAGAACTAGGAAACCAGCATTGGTACAAGCCTATTAACTCCAGGCATTATTTGAATTTCACAAGTTTTTAAGTTAACGTCCCTTTCCTGTTCCAGGATCTAATCCAGGATAGCACATGGCATCTACTTGTTATGTCTCCTCAGTTTCTTCTGGTTTGTGACAGCCTGGCTTTGCTTTTCCTGACCTTGACAGTTTTGAGTACTGGCTATTTTGTAGAATGCCTCTCAATTGGATTTCATCTGATT
>CAUYQU010072174.1:0-12657 GCA_963574635.1 Cheracebus regulus
GGGGAGATAGCATGGGGAGAAATGCCAGATATAGGTGAAGGGGAGGAAGGCAACAAATTACACTGCCACGTGTGTACCTATGCAACAATATTGTATGTTCTTCACATGTACCCCAAAACCTAAAATACAATAAAAAAAAAATGATTTCCTGGGCTGAGCTCAGGTCCCAGCTGCTGTGTTCAGCCTCAGGACTTGGTGCCCTACACCCCAGCTGCTCCAGCTCCAATTGTGGCTAAAAGGGGACAAAGTACAGCTCGGACCATTGCTTTAGAGGGTGCAAGCCCCAAACCTTGGCAGCTTCCATGTAGTGTTTGGCCTGGGGGTACACAGAAGTCAAGAATTGAGGTTTAGGCTGGGCATGGTGGCTCATGTCTGTAATCTCAGCACTTTGGGAGGCCGAGGTGGGTAGATCATTTGAGGTCAGGAGATTGAGACTAGCCTGGCCAACATGGTGAAATAAAAATGCAAAAATTAGCCTAGTGGTAGTGGCATGCACCTTTAATCCCACCTACTCAGGAGGCTGAGGTGGGAGAATCCCTTGAACTTGGGAGGCGGAGGTTGTGGTGAGCTGAGATCGGGCCACTGCACTCCAGTCTGGGCGAGAGAGTGAGACCTTATCCCAAAAAAAGAATTGAGGTTTGAGAACCTCTGCCTAGATTCCAGAGGATGTATGAAAATGCCTGGATGTCCATAGAGAAGTCTACTATGGGGTGGAGTCCTCATGGAGAACCTCTGCTAGGGCAGCGTGGAAGGGAAATGTGGGATTGGAGCCCCCACACAGAGTCCCCACTGGGGCACTGCCTAGCAGAGCTATGAGAAGAGGGCCACTGTCCTCCAGACCCCAGAATGGTAGATCCACTGACAGCTTGCACTGTATGCCTGGAAAAGCCACAAGCACTCAACACCAGCCCATGAAGGGGCTGCCCAAGGCTGTGGGGGCCCACCCCTTGCATCAGCACATCCTGGATATGAAACATGGAGTCAAATGAGATTATTTCAGAGCTTTAAGATTTAATAATTGCCCTATTAGGTTTCAGACTTGCATTGGCCCTACAGTGCCTTTGTTTTTCCAATTTCTCCCATTCGGAATGGGACCACTTATCCAATGCCTGTTCCCCCATTGTATATTGGAAGTAAGTAACGTGCTTTTGGATTTATAAGCTCCTAGGTGGAAGGGACTTGCCTTGTCCTAGATGAGACTTTGGACCATTCCAGCATTAATGCTGGAATGAGTTAAGACTTTGGGGGACTATTGGAAAGGCATGATTGGCTTTGAAATGTAAAAAGGTTGTGAGCTTTGGGAGGGGCCAGGAGCAGAATGATATGATTTGGCTCTGGGTCGCCACCCAAATCTCATCTTGAATTTTAATCCCCATAATCCCCATGTGTCAAAGAAGGGACCTGGTGGGAGGTGACTGGATCATGGGGGTGCTTTCCTCCATGCTGTTCTCATAATAGTGAGTTCTCATGAGATCTGATGGTTTTAAAAGTGGCACTTTCCCCTGCATGACCTCCCTCTTCTGCCACCACAAAAGATGTTCCTTGCTTCTCCTTCTGCCATGGTTGTAAGTTACCTGAGGCCTCCCCAGCCATGTGGAACTATAAGTCAATTAAACCTCTTTCTTTATAAATTACCCAGCCTCAGGCAGTTCTTTATAGCAGTGTGAAAATGGACTGATACAGGTACCTTACTTGAAGGGGCATAACCAGCCACTTAGTGGCAAATAGATTATATTAGACCCCTCTATTTGTTTCCTATGACTGCTTTAAAAAATAACCAGTCATATTTGGTGACTTAAAACAGCAAATATTTATTATCTTCCAGTTTTGGAGGCCAGATATCTGAGATCAGTATCATTGAGCCAAATCCACAGTGTCAGCAGAGCCATGCTCCCTCCAGATGTTCTAGAGGAGAATTCTTTCCTTGCCTTCTACAGCTTCTAGTAGCTTTCAGCATTCCTTGGTTGGTGGCCACATCACTCTAATGACATTGCCTTCTCCTCTTCTGTCTGTGTCAAATGTCCCTCTGTTTCTCTCTTATCAGGTATGATTGCATTTAGGGAGCCACCTGAATAAGTCAAGATTGTCTCCCCATCTCAATATCCTTAACTTAATCACATCTACAAAGACCACTTTATAATATAACATTTACAGTTTCCATGGATTTGGACCTGATATCTTTGGGGCCATTATTCAGCTCACTTACAACCCTTTCCATCCAAGAGGAGGCAGAAATACATTCTTGTTGGGGCTGACACATATTTATGGTATGGGTTTGGCTTTACTGCCTGCAATACCACTGCCAACATGAATATATGAATGCTCACAGAGTGAGTATCTGTCTGATTTCCTGGTTTTTTGGTGTTTTGTTTTGATTTTGGAAAGTGGGGGGTGGTTTGAGACAGGGTCTATCTTTGTCACCCAGACAGGAATGCACTGGTGCACTCATGGTTCACTGTAGCCTCCAACTCCTGAGCTCATGTGATCCTCCCACATCAGCCTCTTAAGTAGCTGGGACTACAGGTGTGTGCCACCATGCCAGGCTAACTTTTTAAATATATGTTTTGTAGAGATGGAGTCTCCGTATGTTGCCCAGGCTGGTCTTGAACTCCTGGGCTCAAGCAATCCTCCCACCTCGTCTTCTCAAAGTTCTGGGATGACAGGTGTGAGCCACCACACCTAGCCGGACTTACTGATATGGAATGCTAACTAACATAGCCTCAGACCCAGAGATTCACCTTCTGGTGAAACTGCAAGATGTGGGCATGGGTTGATCCTAGCATATACCTCATTATTTGGTCTGTTTGAATGTTGAAATGGTTAAAGGGGAGCTTAAATATGCTATCCTATAGATTTGGGATACTGTTCAACTTGAAAAATAATTTGAATCAATACCCATTATGTATGGTGCTATAGTCTCCATAAAATATACAGTTTTGAGAAGAAGAAAGTGAAAGTTGGAGATAACTTTCTCATTCTTCTTCCCAATGTCCCACTTTGGGAATTTGTGCTTCCTATCTCTTCAAGTTTAGGTTGGGCTGCCTGACTCCTAGGTGTAGAAATTAGTTCTACCAGGGAACACAGTACAGTGTTATTAAAACTAAAGCTAAGGCTACTGGCTGGCCATTTTGAGTTTCTCATACCATTAGACCAGCACAAAAAGAGGAGTTACTATATTGCCATGAGTTATTGACTCTGATGGGCATGAAGATAAAGGGCCAGGCTCGGTGGCTCACGCCTGTAATCCCAGCGGGTGGATCACAAGGTCAGGAGTTCGAGACCAGCCTGACCAACATGGTGAAACCCTATCTCTACTAAAAATACAAAAATTAGTCGGGTGTGGTGGCATGTGCCTGTAATCCCAGCTACTTGGGAGGCTGAGGCAGGAGAATCACTTGAACATGGGAGATGGAGGTTGCAGTGAGCCGAGATTGCATCACTGCACTCCAGCCTGGGCAACAGAGGTAGACTCCATCTCAAAAAAAAAAAAAAATAGCTTTTGCTACATAATGGAAGCAAGAAAGAGTATTTCTGGAACTCCTGTTCCAGTGAGTAAACTCACTGTTTTTTTGGTGTTTTCATGCCCAGTGGCAACTTTGAGCAGGTAGTTGTCTCAACCATCACCTGAAAAGGGTCTGATAATCAGGCTCCCAGATCCCATAGGGCAAGAAGCCTAAACCAGCACAGGTGCTGGGCAATGGGAATCTGAAATGGCTGATGGAAGAGGGAAATGATGAATGTTGATTCTGGCTTCAAAATCCACTGCAGCAGTATGATATACCTATTAAAAACTTTATTTTTATTTTTTTAAAGTAATGATTACTGGCCACTATCTTGAAGAGGCAATCCCAGGAAGGAATAAACTTAATGAAGACACATGTGCATCTGAGTGGTGCAAGAAGCACATTAGAGCAGACACTCTCAGTGCCCCACTCCTATTCCCTTGGCAAGAACCTTTGCTTGAATGTTCCACATCAAAGGTATGAGAGACATTATTCCATGGTTCAATACATAAATGATTACCAAACTGCTTGGTAATATAATCGCTACTCAGTAAATGTTTGCTGAATGAATTAATGATTACGTGAATATATTTTTATGCAGATGACTTCTGTGGTAAGCAGAACTATAAGATAGTTCCCGTTATCTCTACCCACTCTCCTCATGTTACATCCATGATTATGTTAGGTTACATAGCAAAAGAGATTTTATGGATGTAATTAAGGTTACTAATTAGTTGACCTTAAAATAGGGAGATTATCTGGATGGGCCTGGTCTAGTCACTTGAGCCCATTAAAAGCAGAAAGTTTTCTCTGGATAGTAGCAGTAAAGAAGTCAGATAAATTTAAAGTGTGAGAAGAATTCAGTATGAGGGAGGAAAACGGAAACTTCAGTCCTACAACTTTAAGAAACTGTATTCTGCCCACAACATGAAGGGTGTTCAAAGCATTCTTCCCTGAAGCCTCCAGAAAAGATCCCCCTTTGATTTGGCCTTCTAAAAACCCCAGCAGAAAAGTCAATCTGGACTCCCGACATTCAGAACTGTGAGGTAATAAATTTCTGTAGATTCTAGGTGCTAAGTGTGCAGTAATTTGTTATCTAGCAATATAAAATGAATATAGACCTATACACTTACTTCAGATCTAAGTTCAAATGTTAATCTTGAATATACCACTGGGTGCCAGACTTCTTGAGGATATTTTACTCATATTTGGCATTTACAACTTAACATGCATAAAGCAAAATCTATCACAATCTATGATCTACTAACTCATCCAGAGACCTAGTCTCCTGGGGATCCATAAGTGACCATACAGTCTTTTCAGTAAGTGTGATTCAAAACCTCTGAGCTTTTACTCAATTCCAGGTGGCTCTTGTAACTTACCATAGCATTGCCAAACTGTAGTCTTCTATCACCTTCTACATTTTTGCTACATATTCAAATTAACAACATAGTTATATCTTTAATGTTTCCTTTAAATTCACTCACTCTTTTACTTAAATAAATGTATTATAAAAGTTAAGGATATGTCACTACTGTAAGTGGGTACACTAGTATCATTGACCATAAATAGAGGGTAACTGTAAAAATAAATTCAATGAAAATAAACTTTTAAATTTCAGCTAGATATTGCTGGCTGCTGAAGGCTCTGAACATAAGGCCTGCTCACTCTTTGTTTAAAAAAAGGAGATTAGCAAATGTTAGAGAGGTGTTAAGTCAAAATAGCTCAAATAGCTCAAATTGAGAATTTCTTCTTGACATAATTAGAAGGACTGAAAGAGATTTAAAATGGGAACAGCTTTTTTTCTATGTCATAGTTATATTCTTTAATGCCCTTTCCAGTACAATTTAAAATTATCTTGACTATCACCCAAAATTATATTGGATACTTTGTGATGAGAGTCCCACGCTCTGCAAAAATTCTCAAAGTGCTTAAAAATTAACTTTCCATCAAGGACACCTGTGTAACCTTGGGCATGTACTGAGTAAATGCTCAAGACATGTCATTATTTTTATTAGCATCAATATCATCACATCATCATCATTGTTGCCTCCACCATCCTCATATTCTTTTATTGAATCAATTTATCTATAGAACATGTCATTGTTTTCTTTCACAATGATTGCTTCTGTTCATTCACCTTCCAAAGCTTCAATTTGGCTGATCATTTCTTTTTTCCTAATCAATACTGTTGCCTAATAATCCCCTGCATTACCACTAGCTATTTTTCCAAAACTTATATTCGATCACTTTCATTCTCTGAGTAACACAGGATCAGAATGTTATATTGGAAAGACCATGATCCATTGAGTAAGGCAAACTCTTCCACATAATGCTCAGCAACTCCCAATCAGATCAGCTTGTTTTATTCTACTTCAGGCCATTTATAATCATGTATAAATTTTCTTATTTATCTTTTGGTAGTTTTGTGCAAAGTTGGTCTCACTCAGCTAGATCATAAGTTCAGGGAGTATGAGGAAATTGTATGTCTTGGTGGCCAGTTTATTTGCAGCATCTTGAACAGTGCTTGCCATGTATAATGTGATTCTCAATGATCTTAGGCAAGTTACCAGACTTAATCTCTCTAACCTTGGTTTCAAAATTTGCAAAATGGAGATGATAATGCCCACCTAACAGGGTGGTTGTGAAAAACGAAATAAATTATATGACGATTCTGGTATAACAACAGAAGCTATGATTAGTATATCTTCCTGTTATTGTTAGAGAGTTAGATCAATCTTAGAAGACTAGTATTGAAAGACTTCTGGATCTATGTCATCAGATTTTCTATTTCTAAACCCATTTTTGTACATTACCCTAATATCTCAGATCCTGTAATAGTTATTGAGTGTTTGTCTTAGGATAGATTTTAGGCATACAAAATTAAAAGACCTGGTTCTGGCCCACATGGAGCTGTTAGACTAATAAAGGGAAAAAAATCATGTGATAATAATGATAATGAAATAATGCACAGTATGTAGTGCAAATACTACAGAAATAGTTTCCTGGGCTACTTGCCTTGGAATGGGCAGAGGGTGAGGACAGCAGGAGAGAAACAAAATGAGTAAGCCATGGCTCACCATTCCTACAACTTCCATGGCGCTGTTCCATAATTTGGAGTTTCCCTGACCTCTGAGATGCCTTTGCATTAAATTTACTTTCTACATGAAATTTCAACATGGATTTGTGAAGCTCCCTATCAGAATTAATGCTTACTTTTCCTTTATTCCTCTACTCTTTAGTTCATACCTCTTTGATGCACTCCTCCCAGACACCAGGCTCTCATATTTACTTTTACATTTTTTTTCTGTCCATTTCATAAGGTCAAAGTTTCGAAAACATGGGAAATGCTTTCTCTTTGTTCATCTCTACAGACTTGTTTCTTTCGGAATAGTTTTTTCTACAACTAGAATTTCTACTTTTTCTTATCTCTTCAGTTTACTGTAAACGATCTGTGTTTTTGCCTGAGTATGTACATTCTTATAAAAATTAATTGTATATTAATTGTATATAAGTAGCCATCTATAACTCCCTTTATGATGTGTTAGAAAGAGGATTTAAAACACAGAATAAGTCAATAGGCATGACCTAGTGAAAACTCTAAAATGGTACTCGAGTTTAAATGAGACTGAACATGGGAAGAAGAATAAATGTGGGAAAAAGTTGAAGTGAGTGAAAAATGGCTGTGGCAAAATTACCAGCTGTTATTTATAGTATGTGCCAAGTATAAATATGTCCTTGCAAAACTTGAAGAGATGAGTCCTCAGTTATTTCAAGACAAATTTCTTACTTGCTGTGTATTATTTAAGAATATTTTATGGAGACAGGATTAAAAATTCTGTATATGGAGGACCAAATGGATGGAGGGACATTATGATATGACCAGTGGCCCTCGACTGGAGTCCAAACTTGTGGTCACCAAACTTTTTTGATTTTGCATAACTATCTAATTCTTTTCTGAAATAATATATAAATAAATATATTGGAGTTTGTAGTAGCTATGTAGCCCCATAGTTCAATATCAGTTTTGAAGGCTAATTTCAGTGAGCTGGTCGTCTGTAACTTTTCAAAAGCAAGATCAAAGCAAAGGACTTTCTGCCCTAAATACAGGGTTTTCAGCCATTATATATATTTTGTTTTTCTATTGCTATTTCTTTTTTGTCTCTAATAGAGACTGCACAAATTTGTTTAATGTGAGAGACACAGGAGGCATGAACTCCCATAAAAACTATAACATCCTTCTGCTCTCTCTATGCATTCAACAATGTCTATTATATGTAAGGAATTCTGCTAGGGCCTGGGACAAACAAAATGGAATACAGCAAAATCTGTCCCTTCGAGGAGTTGATTCAATGTGGAAAATAGAAAAGCAGAGCAGTAAATACCTGACAATATGATAAGTGGTATTCAAGAGTGAATATGCTCAATGTCTTCATGGGTTCATAGGGCAGGAAGTGCTTCCTTCAGTGTGAGGCAGTTGGGGAAGATTTTACTATAGAATCTTAAAATATAAGAATAAGAAATTTCTCGGAAAAAAATAGGGAAAGAAATGCCTCCCAAGCATGAAAACTCATATAATTAAATTCAACATGTGCTGGATATAGTGTTAGGCACTAGAGTTATAAAGCAAAGATATACAAGTTCACAATTTAAAATATGCTCACTTTAGTAAGGTTAGGGATAAAGGCATATATATGGATTAACAAATCCCTACAATCTGGTAAGAATAGCACAGCCATCTTGGCTGGGCCTAGGAGTGAATATGAAGACAGTGGGCTAGGGAGCCAAAGAATAGGATGGGGCCTAAGAAGAGAAAGTTTGTAGACAAATTTTAAGTGTAAAGAAGGAGAGAGGCTAGGGTCATAAACACAGTTACACTTAGCTTTGACTCCCCTAGAGGCAGAACCTGGAATAAGGATTTGATTACAAATAGTGTATGTTTGAGGTGACCCCAGGTGACCTAAAGGGGAAGATGAAATGGGGAAGGGAAGGTAACCAATAAAACATATATTGTCAAGCAAGTACCACTGTGACTAAACAGGGATTAATCATGCTAAGGAATTCCAGGAACTGGTGTCTAACTGTTCTAGGTATTAACTCAAGGGCAAGGGATAGTTAATGCATCCAAGGGGTAGAGGAGCTCAAGTATTTATATACTAACTCTTGTAAGTTATAAATTGAGGAGTTCAGAGTGTATGTTAATTTTCAAGTGCTTCTCAGCCAGAGTGGACTCTAGCAGCCAAAGAAAGCCCTCAGGCAAGGAAATGCAGATGCTGGCAGTTGGCCTGCGTGCACCTCCCTGGGAAGGCCTGAGGGGATATAGGCAAATTAAAAACACTGTCTGCTACATACCAAATCAGAGTTTCTTGTGGTCTAGATGGTGCTTTACAAATGCTCATCTCTTTGTCTAGCCTATCACCTTTACTATACAGAACTCAGCTTGATTGTTTCATGTGGTTTTTATTATTAATAATAAGGTCTGTTAGTGGCCATCCAAATCACTTATTGTTATTACAAAACAAGCTCCCCAAAAGTTTAAACTGCTAGTTAACGGCTTAGTAAGCCTTAGAACCCAGGTCTCTTAATTCAGAGAGAATGTTACTACTTTAGCCACCATTATCCTCATCCACAACCCTTTGAAGGACTCTAGCACAGAATTCCTAACAGACCAGCTGACGTTAGTGTTTGAAATGCTTGAGAAAAGATAATCAGACTTTCACCAAGTTTCATATCTATTATTGTTTAGCATCCACTGAGTAGTACAAAAGGATTTTTTGAACCAACTTTAAATTATATTCTAAAAGTTTAGATAACTCAATCTCACTTGATACAATAAACATTAACCAGATTTTAGCAAACACAAATATTTTTTAAATGCACCAAGAAAGCATATTATTTAAGGAGGCCAGTGGTAAAATCATTTTCTGGAATTTTTAATAATTATCTAATTTATATACTATAAAAAATTGATTATTATGATCATGATGGGCTTTGTTTTTATTTATTTATGGATACTAATTTTCTTTCTTTTTTTCTTTTTTAAGACTGAGTCTCACTCTTGCTCAGGCTGGAGTTCAGTGGCACAATCTTGGCTTACTGCAACCTTTGCCTCCCGGGTTCAAGCGATTCTCCCACCTCAGTTTCCCAAGTAGCTGAAATTACAGGTGCCTGCCACTGCGTCCAGCTATTTTTTGCATTTTTAGTGGTGACAGGGTTTCACCATGTTGGTCAGGCTGGTCTCGAACTCCCAATTCAGGTGATCTGCCCACCTCAGCCTCCCAAAGTGTTGGGTTTACAGGCGTGAACTGCTGCCCCTGACTGATACTAATTTTCTTAAAGCAAAGCACAGCTATTTTTTAAATATACCATTGATGATCACAATTATAATATTTACATTGATTATTAAGCCTAAACAGAAAAATAAAATATATTTCATCTCTTGTAAAGAAAGTAACTGTGTTAATCTTATGTTTTATTTTTATAATCTTTGTGAACTGTTATTAAATATTAAATTGCATTCTAAATTGGGATCTTTGGTCACATTTTTATACTGCCTTGGTTTAGAGGTTTATGATTCCCCTGACTACTAGAAATTCTAGCACTTGTCTTTAAATTCCCTCTTACTCTAGGGAAAGTCATTAATTCTAAGTTGGATTGTCATTTCTGAAAATAGGGTTAAGGGAAATATTGTAGTACTGTAACTCTACTTGAGTTGTTGCATTTTTCTCTATTTTCACAAGTCTGAGAGTCTGAGATGCAAGAATGTATGAATCATAAGGATGTCTTATAGTTAGTGTCTCTTAGTAATTTATATATTGGTGTTAATTGGTTAATAAAGTCTCACTCCTCCTTGTCTTGATAAGATTAGCCACATGGGAGCAGAATTTGGATTGAGGAGGTGGACAACTTTGGAACTAGAACATGTTGGAATTTAAGGAAGGCTTCGGTAGATTGTTAAATGGGGATGGTAAAATTATACTTACAGTAACAGCAAGATAATGTTGTCCCTAAAAGATAAAGAATGATGATACTAATGATAGAGCTATATTTGTTTAATGCTTATACTGTGACTGACACTTCCTTTCTCTTTTTTTTTTTTATAGAGACAGGGTCTCACTATGCTGCCCAGGCTAGTCTCACTGGAACTCCTGGCTTCAAGGGATTCTCTCACCTCCCAAGTATCGGTATTACAGGTATGAGCGGCTGCACCCAACCGACACATCTGTAAGCACTTTATATGGATTAACTCATTTAATCCTCCTAACAACCCATGAGGTGGGTACTATCAGTATCACCATTTTACAGATGAGGAAACTGGAGCATTATGACCTGACAAAAGTCCATTTGTTCATACTCAACTTTAAGTTCTTTAAGGTAGATATTTGTGGTGGTCATTAGTTAAAGATGAAGGCAACAGACTTTTCCCTCACAGCCTCACTATTAGAACTTTACTTTAAAAACAAATTTGATGCTTGTACATCAATGTTCATAACAGAATTATTTACAACAGCCAAAAGGTGGAAATACCCTAAGTGTCTGTCACCAGATGAATGGATAAACAAAATGTGGTATATGAAATATTATTCAGCTCTAAAAAGAATTCTGGGGCTGGAGGTGGTGGCTCATGCCTATAATCCCAGCACTTTGGAAGGCCGAGGCAGGAGGATTTCTTGAAACCAGGAGTTTCAAACCAGCACGGGCAACACAGTGAGACCCCAAGTATACAAAAAAACGTTTTTAACAAGAATTAACTGGGTATGGTGTGTCCCTGTTGTTCCAGCTACTTGGGGCGCTGAACGGGGAGGATCATTTGCACCTGGGAGGAAGAGGCGAGGGTGAACTGTGATCAGGCTGACTGTACTGCAGCCTGGGAGCGAGATCCCGTCTTGGAAAAAACAAAAAGGATTGTGATACATGCTACGACACTTAAACCTTGGAAACATCATGGGAAGTGAAATAAGGCAAACACATAAGGACAAATTGTGTGAGATTCCTCTTATGTGAGGTACCTAGAATTGGCAAATTTATAAAGGCAGAAAGTAGAATAGAGGCCACCAGGGAATGTGGGAGGAGGGGATAAGCAATTATCGTTATTATTATTATTATTATTATTATTATTATTTTTGAGACAGAGCTTCACTCTTGTCGCCCAGGCTGGAGTGCAATGGCGTGATCTCGGCTCACTGCAACCTCTGCCTCCGAGGTTCAAGCGATTCGCCTGCCTCTACCTCCCGAGTAGCTGGGACTACAGGCATGCGCCACCACGCCCAACTAATTTTTGTATGTTTTAGTAGAGACTGACTTTCACCATGTTGGCCAGGCTGGTCTCAAACTCCTCACCTCAGGCCATCCACTCACCTCGACCTCTCAAAGTTCTCGGATTACAGGCGTGAGCCACCGTGCCTGGCCAAGCAATTATTTAATGGTTACAGAATTTCTTTTTGGGATGATGAAAAAGTTCAGGAAACAGATGATGATGGTTACATAACATTGTGAATGTAACAATGCCACTGAATTACTTAACTAAAAATGGTGAATTTCATGTTAGGTATATTTTACCACAATATATTTTAAAAACAAATTTGAGGATGAATTCAACAAACATCAAACATTAATAAGTAAATATTTAGTAGTCAGCAGGCATGAAAATAGTTCAGACAATCTGTTCTGTAATCTCAGTAAAGACTCAGGTCTCAGGTTTTTGGGGTGTCCCACCACACCTTATACAAAAGATTCAAAGGAGGAAGACAACAGCTTAGAGGAGGGTTTCAGTAAATTTTATGGTCAGCATCAGGTACAGAAAACGCTATATATTTCCAGGTGCAGTGGCTCACACCTGTAATCCCAGCACTTTGGGAGGCTGAGGCCGGCAGATCACTTGAGCCCAGGAGTTCTAGATCAGCTTGGAAAACATAGTGAGACCCCATCTCCACAAAAAACAAACCCACAAAAATGAGTGGTGGTGCAAGTCTGTAGTCCCAGTTACTTGGGAGGGCTAAGGTGGGAGGATCACTTGAGCCTTGGAGGCAGAGTTTGCAGTGAGCTGAGATGGGGCCACTATACTCCAGCCTGGGCGATAGAGCAAGACCCTGGCTGAACAAAAAAAAAAAAAAAAAAAAGGAAAAGAGGAGAGGCGAGGCAAGGGGAGGGGAGG
>CAUYQU010072176.1:0-38923 GCA_963574635.1 Cheracebus regulus
GAGAAATGCCAGATATAGGTGAAGGGGAGGAAGGCAACAAATTACACTGCCACGTGTGTACCTATGCAACAATATTGTATGTTCTTCACATGTACCCCAAAACCTAAAATGCAATAAAAAATTAAATTAAATTAAATTAAAAAAAAAAAAAAAAAGAAAAGCCCGCAAAAAGCTCTGGGAACAGGGAGTTCTAGTTGCGGACTTAGCAGGCAATCCAGTATCAAAGCCAAAGATCAATCACTCCCGGAAGTTTGAAAGAACTCCTCTCATTGAAAGAGAACATGAATGGGGCGGGAATAACTCCTGGGTTAAATTCCCCCTACCGCTTACCTGTGCAGATTCCTCCCTTGGATCCTCTCCCACGGCAGCATGGGAGCTCTCTCCCCTTCTCTCTCTGCCTAATAAATCGCTCTCTGCAAACCTCTTTGGGTCCACGATCCAGGGCCCCTTCCCCCATTACTGGGGCAAGAGAGGCCAAGGACCTGGACACATCAGATCGGGGAAACTGGGAGCATCTTTAGGGTGCCTCTGCAGCTTTGCTCCTGTCCTCTGGTTACCTCTTTGGCAATTGACACGGAGGGAACTGAGCCCCTGCATTCCGTTCTCCGGTTACATCTGTTCTCCCTACATCTTTGGGGATCAACCTGGAGGGAGCTGAGCCCCTGCATACTGCGACCGTGTTACATCTTCACTATGAAAAACAATATTAAAGATCCTCAATAAATTTTAAAAAAGAAATGTTGCTTCTCCTATTGAATAATTAACACACAATGAAAAGTTTTTAATGAGTGAGAAATGTGAGAATTTTCATTTTGGTATTTTGTATCTTTATTTCGGCATCCACTAAATAAGCTGTTTTACTTTCTTCTGTTTAGGTGCTTTAAATTTCTCTCTAAATATTTTAAGATGATTATATAAATAACCACTCATTCAACTTCTCAGATATTTATTTACAAACTTACACATTCTAAATGTTAATGGACATTTCCACATACTACAATACCTACTTACTTGTTCATATGAGCCAGTGATAGGGAGTGTTATAATAGCAGCGGACTTAAATTATAAACACAAGCCCTCACATCTAGATTCTGCTTTTCATATTAATATTTCTTAGAGATGCATTCTTGATATTTTGCACAGGCTGTTCTTGAATTTCTGAGCTCAAGCGATTTTACCACTTCAGCCTCACAGATAGCTGGGATTACAGGTTGGCGCTACTAAGCCTGGGTAGATTCTGCTTTCTATCTATATCTTTGGGCAAGTTATTAAACATTTTAGAGCTTCATTTTTTTCACGTGCAAGTGGCAAAAAAAAAAAATACAGTGACTGCCTCACACAGAGTATAAGGATTAATTGAGAGTGAGTGTTAACTTTTTAAAGCAAGCTTGTATAATGTTAAATGCCAACACTTAATATTACTTGAGAGAATCTGCAAATCTCATGAAGTCATTTTTTAAATCTTCTTTTGCAGATAAGAAAATGAAACACAGAAAGATTAAGTAAATTGCCCAAGATCATACAAATAACAGAATGCAAAATCATGATTTGAATTTAGGTACTCATATTTACAGTTCAAATTCTTAGTAATTATTATTGCCTTGATAACCATATCCATTGCTTTATTGCTATAATTTTATAAATGACTACAGAAGAATGTAATTATCAGTACCAGTGGAATGGTTCACTAACTTTGGAGATTACGTGAGAAAGAAATGATGAAAACTTTTCCTTTTCCATGGAGGAATGAAATAGAATTATTTCTATTCTTCAACTAAAAATTGAACAAAAACATGCTGCAAATCTGGGTCATATCATCTTATTAACATTCAAATTCCATCTCTACGTTTCTCTTTCAGGATATCCTTACTCTCATTTAAAAATGCATATGACAATAAAATAGATAATACCCACAAGGAAAACTCTAAACATGATATTATTATGTAGTTTTACACTTACATATGATGATTTCCTTCTGTGCCAGTTGAAAGTAGGTTAAGTTTGAACATGTGATACACCGTAACATCAGAAATAAAGATGATCAACTACTAAAATCAGGTCAGTATGCATTGCTAAGCAAGAATGACAGAAGATAAAAGAGTTGTAAAGATCAAGAGATTACAGATTCAAATTTGGCTCTTCTATGAAAATGCATGCATATATATATCACAACCATAACTTATCTGTATTTTAGACATCATTTTCACTTTGTAAGTCTTTCTGGCAACATTTTTATTTTAATATTATTAATTGAGGAGGAAATCTCACATATTCAGCTTTATGTGCTAAATAAGACTAAGAAATACATAGAAAATGCATTGCTTCTGTGCTAACTAGCAACAAGAGACTTATCATTGAATGAAGAAGGCAATGATTTATTAAAAGAGGAAGATAATCTTTTATTTTTAAAGAAAATCTTGTTTGATGTATTTATGATAAGTGAAGAACAGATATTATTATATGAAGTTTTTATATGTTGTGTTCAAGCTACCAAACACTGTTCTAAAGAAACCAATTTTATTCAGATGTTGTTAAGTATTAATCCTTATCCTGGCCTAATACTTTAATCAAGGAAAGCTAATCTGGATTTATGTCATCTGAATAACTTTCTATATTAAAACATGATGTAATCTCTTATTCTCTCTACATGAAAACCCTATGTCCTTCTCCCTTTGCACTCAGCTGTCTTCCCTTTCCATAAATTTCACTAACTGTAGCAAGTAACCAGAAAATCAGTGAAAGAAGTTAAATAACTAAACCATAGCAAATACAATGCTAGTGGCACCATCACAACATTCCTCAGAAATGGCCCTCCATTGAATTTTAGCCCCATTTCGGATTTCACTTAAGTAACTACTGATGCATAGTGTAGTAAATACTTTCTTCTGAATATGACAAAATTTCAAAACACAAAGCTGTTTTGAATAATATCAAGCAATGCAATTTTTTTTTTTTTTTTTTTTTTTTTAGAAACTGTTTTGCAAAATTTTTGAGCTACACATTTTCACAGAATTTAGCTATTTAGCCATCAGGGGAAAAATGAACATTTAAGAAACTTTTATTATCTATTATGAATTTTGTTTAAATTGAATAGAACCATAGTGATATATTATATGAGTCCCTTCTCACACTGCTATAAAGACATATCTGAGACTGGGTAATTTATTTAAAACGAATTTTAATTGGCTCAGTTTTGCAGGCTGTACAGGCTTTTGCTTCTGGGGAGGCCTCAGAAAACTAACAGCTGTGGTAGAAGGCAAAGGTGAAGCAAGCATGTCTTACATGGTGGAAGCAGGGGGAAGATTGGCTGGGGAGGTGCTACACACTTTAGAATAAGCTGATCTAGTTTTACCTTTAGAACAAGGTAAAACTAGGGGAATGTGCTAAACCATTAGAAACTGCTACCATGATCCAATCACCTCCCACCAGGCCCCCACTCCAACACTCTGGATTACAATTTGACATGCGATTTGATTTGTCCAGGACACAAATTCAAACCAAATCATATATTAAGAATATTTCTCATTAAATTTGTCCACATTTTCAGATTCTAATTTAAGGCTAGAGGCAGAGCACTTTATACATTCTCCTAAACAGTATGTGATGCCTCCCTCAAATTTTCCACATTTGCAAATTTGTCAGCCTTTAATTCCATATCACTCTTTTTTCTCATCTTCCTCCAACCCCATATATAAAGCACAACAAATTTAGACTATTTCAAAAGTATGTATAAGGTATGCTTAAATGCATATGATTGAAGTGTTAATGTTACATAATTGTTTGAATGTGCTACTGGTATATAAACATTTTTAATACTGTTTTATTAACTTAAATAGACATTTGCTTATTTTCTGAGAGCATACATTAGTATGTATATTGTAAAATATAAAAATTTAGCCTTTTATAACATTTTGAAGCCTAAGTTTGGTGAACACAATATGGTTTTTGTCAGGATCAGTAGACCAATAATACTTTGTGATCAAGGCTCCTACATTATTTCCCCAAAATGTTCCATGAAAGGGTTGTGTCTGGGTCATAGACTTTATTGGCCTTTTGCAAAATCTGCTGTTAATTTAATTATTGTCAAAGAGATCTGTGTTCTATTTGATTAACTATAAAATAGAGTTCATTTCCTTGGAATGAGTACATCTTATTATAACATTCTATATATTATAATTTTCTGGCCATGGAAAGTGTAAATCACATTTGAAAATTATATAATCACATTTTCTTTCCTACAAGAATTCAGTCATCCAGCACTTGTGCAATGGAAAAATATTTCCCTGCCTTCATCACATAATTACTGCAATCCTCACTTTTTTGAGGGAAGAAAATGTTAAAAGTCATAGTCTAGGACTTTCTGTTGCTTATGGGAGCTGCTTACAGTAAGTTTCACCTCAAGTATTAGATGCCACAAATGAAATAGAATATGGTTGAACTCAGGGACATAACTGGAAGAAAACAAAACAAAAGTATAGTTGTGTCTTCATGACATATTGTCTGTAGTGTTTCATAGAAAAAAAATAAAAGTAAAATGCAATAAAGTTCACATATTATCAGAGGATCCCAAAATTAGTAATTGCTTCAATAATAATAAAGGCCTGGTATTATCAAATATGGCATGCATGATACTTACACTTAATTTTATTTATAATTGTTTTATAAAGTAATATGTTATAAAAGTATATTTTGAAAAAATTTGTATATAAAATATCTAAAAGAAGAGATCTTGTAGAAGTTTTTTAAACCAATTTAGAAAATAATTATCCAATTGCTTGTAAATTTATATGAAGACATTATTCCCCCAACCTCCAGATTATCTTGCATGACGAATGTTTAAAGAATACATCATATATGAGAAAAACCATAAAATTGGCACATATAAACATAACATGCAGGTTGATTTAACATGCAATGTAAAAATATAAACAAATGGACAAATTTGGATACCTAAAATTCTCCTAATTTAGAAGGTAAAGTGTGTCCAAATGTTCAGAGTAAATATACAGAGCAGCGGGGTCATTTACAAGTCTGGTTTAAAATGTGACATGCCATGTGTGGAGGAAAAAAATATTGGCTAGAAGCAGGTTCAATTAGATGGATTCACCCATGAATAAAAGAAAATATCCAATAAACATGTATTAACTAAATATTCAGATGCTATCAGTGTTATATTGTTTATAATTTTACAGGTACCTTTGGTTATTATTTTTTCTACTCGTGTGTTTTAGAAATAGAAATCTATAGTTTGCTCATATTTCTGTAGTAAGATGCTTTCTGTATTCAAATATACTTTACATTGACAAGATATTATTATCCAAATTACTGTAAGTTTTTTAAAGTTTTTACTGGCTGCATTACCACACATTTGTCAATAATAGCATAAGAGTAAGATGTAGATATAGATGCAGAACAGAATTTTTAAATCAAATCTACCTTCTGTGACTTATCAGATCGCTCAAAAATGTGACAGAAAATGGAACAGTACATGCCCTTCCTTGTCTATATTTACCTCAGAATAATCCATTTTGAGAAAAGGACACACACACGTCTTTCCATCAAAAATAGTTGAGATTGAATCATGTATATTTAAACCATTCCATTTCTGTTAATCATTAATGATACTGTTACTTAAAGTAAAGACAGTCTGTCTTCACCTTGCAATTTCTTATTCAGTTGAATGCAGAAACTACAGTTTTGTAACGTAAGTGGTTTATGCAAACAGTGACTTAATATTGATGAAAAAATGCAAATATCAATAGTTGACAATTTTATCATAATTGGAAGATGTAAAATGTGTCAACTTATGATTTTGTGTTTACTGACACAAAATACATATATGATATAACCAGCACAGTGTAAGCTAATCTATTAAGACTATATATGACAAAGATTCAATTTATTTCATTTGTGTAAAGAGCAAAAATATTTACTTTGTCAAAACCAATTACATTTTTTATGCCACTTTATTTCTGTTGTAGAAAATAGTTTCTTGGCCATTTTCTAATGTAAAAAACTATATTACACACATTTTTATATTTAAAATAGGAATATTTAAATATAAGCTAATAATTCACATTACATTTATGTTTTTGAAACATCAATACTGTTTTATATACATATAAACTGTACTTTATTTGAATTGGTTCTAAAATGATTCCCAGACTCTTTCTTTTCATAAGTTTATTTACAAATATAATTGCTCTTCTTTGTAGTGCAAAAAAGTGATAAAAACTTAACTAGTAACAGTTGGTAATGTTCTTTTTTCTTATTGGTAATTATTATCAATTTATTATCAATAAAATGTAAACCTAAACTATATGTAAAATAAACAGATTAAAAATGTAAACACAAGCTGTGCATGGTGGCTCACACCTGTCCTCTAGCATTTTGAGGGGCCAAAATAGGTGGATTGCTTGAATCCAGGAGTTCAAGACAACCTGGGTAACATGGCAAAGACCTTTTTCTAGAAAAAAAAAAAAAAAAAAAAGCTGGGCATGGTGGCACATGCCTGTAGTCCCAGCTGTTCAGGAGGCTTAAGTGGGAGAACCACCTGATTCTGCAGAAGTCAGGGCTTCAGTGAGCCATGAGTGCACCACCATACTCCAGCCTGGGTGACAGAGTAGGACCCTATCTCAAAAAAAAAAAATGTCAAAAAAAAAATTGGTCATTCTAGTGACCAGCCTCCCCATCTAGAAACCCAGTAAGAGTTGCCTCGTTAGAACAAAAGACACTCCTGTAACCCAGGGAAATTCTAAAGGATTAGGGGCTCTGTAACAGAAACCTGGGCCAAAGATCAAATATTAGGAAAAATATGTATACCGTACCCTTACTGCTCAAGAAATTACAAAGGATTTAGAAGCTCTGTGACAGAAATGGAGCAGAGATCAAACATAATTTTTTTGTATTACAATATCACAGCCTGTGAGAATCTTTTGATAATATTCTATTGTGGTATTTATTACTCTGTCCAACCAAAAAATATACATAATTTTTGGAAAATCCTTGGCCACCCAACGGTAACAAATACCTTTCTTGCATTTGAAATCCAAATATTTACATAATACAGCTAACATATAGTTGCAGTTCTTTTAATTCTTTTAACAATTGATGATTTTCAAAGAGATATAGAAAGATACAATTTACTGTAGAAAATTTGAGGGCAAAAAAATACTTGTTAGGAAATCAAGAGTTAATTCTGAAATTGTGTCTTTACAACAAACATCCAAATAAAGATATTCCTTGGTAGAATATTAAGGTTGAGATTTTTCAGGAAAGATTATGGTTTATAGCACAGTTTTGGAAGTTATCAACTGGCATATACTTGTTACATTTTTGTAAATTTGGTCTTCAAGAGAAAGCATATAGATATCAATAAAGTAGAGAAAAAAGAAATTAATTAATATTTAAAATATTTCTAATTTATTTTGCAAAAATGTCGCTAGCCTAAATTCTGATTCCATGAGTTCAAGATAGAGATGTCTATAAAATATTTCACTTGGGTGTTTGTTTTGGAAAGGAACAGCATATCTCTTACTGCCCTATTAGGTCACAAATATACAAGAGTCAAAAGGAATAATATCTCTGAACCTTAACACTCAGTTTCTTTTAGTCAAGATTCAAAAGATTACAAACACAAATCTACTGAATTACCAGGTCATACATTTTATTTTATTTTTATTATTTATTTATTTATGGTTTGTTGTTGTTGTTTTTTGCAGTGGCGGGACAAAGGTCTCACAAAGTGCTGGGATTATAGGCATGAGCCACCATGCACAGCTGATAAATATTTAAATTATTAGTCAATTTCTTGGTTACTGTGATTATTATAATGTGGCCCAGCATAATTCATTTGGGAAAGCTGTAACTCTAACACAGGAAAAGAATGATTTTTTAGGGGGGATAGAGTCTTGCTCTGTCACCCAGGCTGGAGTGAAATAGCATGATCTTGGCTCACTGCAACCTCCGCCTCCCAAGTACAAGCAATTCTCCTGCCTCAGCCTCCCAAGTAACTGGGATTATAGGCACGTCCCACTAAGCCCAGCTAATTTTTGTATTCTTGGTAAAGATGGGGTTTCATCATGTTGGCCAGGCTTGTCTTGAACTCCTGACTTCAGGTGATCTGACCATCTTTAACCTCCCAAAGTGCTAGGATTACAGGTCACCACGCCTGACAGAAAAGACCAATTTTAAAATTTACAAATGAATGTTACAGTGATAGGATATTTACATATGTATATGTATATATGTAATATAATATGTGTATATACTTAATATTAAATCATATCTTTTAGAAAAATATTATTCATGTATCTGGTCATAGTATCAATCTTGATACTGAGAATTAAAATTTAATAATCTATTTTTATTAGTAAAAAATAAAAGTAAAAAGGGCATTAACTTTTAAAAAGTTGTTTTACAATTTATGGGCTAAAGAGTACATTGAAGTTGTGTGGGCTCATTACTTTTTCAGAGATTCAGGGATTCATTGTAGAGTGGCATGTCTTTCTAGACTGTGGCCTTCCAGCATTTATTAAATGGCAAATTTGAGTGTCTGACCAAACCAAGGTCCTATCGTGGCTGTTTTATAGAGACATTCGTCAGTACAAATCTCAGTGGTACTGAAAGATGAAGAGACAGATGGATTGGGGATGGAGAAAACTGTTAAAATTTCAACAGCTGTATTAAAATATTCTTTAAAAATCCACAAGGTATGCCAAGTTTGGTTTTCGATAGACATCTTTTTATCACTGACAAGTTCCTTCACATAACAGAGAACCTAGTGTTCACTTTGAACATTTAGCTCTTGAACAATTTTAGTTCAATTTAATTAGTTTGTGAGTGTAACATACAAGAAATTAGGTTGTTTATCAAAGTCACTAGACTAATTATAGATTTATATGTTTTAGTGCTGAGTGTCTGGGTTCCATCTTGTTTCTTTTAAATCACTGCAGTTCCACACTGCTTTTTCTTTCATAAGCTTTACTTCACTTCCAGATATCTGATAGTTTTCTAAGTCCCTAAAAATAACAGAAAATGAAAGCATTTTTGACTAAATAAAACCCTTAAGATGAATTCACATAGTTAATTTAGGTAAACATTAATAGTTCTCTGAATTCTCTAAGACACAACTAAAATTAAGTTCAAACATGTTCCTATTATAAGAATTACATTTATTTAAATACATTCCTTTTATAGGGATTACATTAGATGATGAACTTTACATCTGTGGATGCTGTATTTCTATTCTCCTACTTTTGTGGACTTCATATGCGGTTCCTTGCCACCTTCATCTGACTGTTCTTAATTGTACTGTTTACATACATAACTCTTCACAGGAAATAAAATATTTTGAAGGTTTTCAGTTGGTTTGTTTTGCTAACTGCAGTGTTTTTTGTGTAATGACAATTTGATGATGTTAATGGAAACATATCATTAGAGATGATTACATACTTTTTTAGAATTCAGTGGTGTTTCCATGATATTTAAATGCTATTTTTACCAGAAGCATGTAGCCAAAAAACAAATGTGGCAAATCTGAAACAAATATATCACTCTTCAGTATCTTCAATAATAATGTAGTCTATTGTTTTTGGTTAAAACAAAAGAGAGACTAATAATCAATATTGTTAAATTTTGAGTGAGTAGGCTGTATAGGTTTGAATAGTCAAATACATATGTAAAATAAAACACATAATAAGGAAGGACATTTGTTTTCCTAATCTTAATATTTGCTCTAAAATAACCTAAACATCATGGCCTATCATATGAATAAATGATGTATTAATACATTGAAATTCTATTAACAAAGCTTTAAAAATTAACATGTAAATATAAAGTAATTATAATAAAAATTAAGACTGTGAAATGAGAATAGTTTATTATTCAACACACTTATTTTACATGATCTTTAAAGTAATTGTTTCTTCTTAAGTATTTCCATTCCTATGAGGTTGAACCATGGCCTGTATGATGACTTTCTATAATAGTTCAAGGTTCCAAAACACCATATAGGCTGTATTTCAAATAACTTGTTTGTGGATCTTACATAGATTGTTTAGATAATAAAATAGCTGACGTCGCAAATGCAACAGCATGTAGAATATAGCATTCTTGTTCATTGCAGCATTGTTTGCAATAGCAAAGACCTGGAACCAACCCAAATGCCAATCAGTGATAGACTGGACAAGGAAAATGTGGCACATATACACCATGGAATACTATGCAGCCATAAAAAACGAAGAGTTCGTTTCCTTTGTAGGGACACAGATGAATCTGGAAACCATCATTCTCAGCAAACTGACACAAGAACAGGAAATCAAACACCACATGTTATCACTCATAGGCCGGTGTTGAACAGTGAAAACACGTGGACACAGGGAGGGGAGCATCACACACTGGGGTCTGTTGGGGAGGACTAGGGGATGGACAGTGGTGGGTAGAGAGGTTGGGGAGGGATAAGAAGGGGAGAAATGCCAGGTATGTGTGACAGGGGGATGGAGGCAGCAAACCACTTTGCCATGTATGTACCTATGCAACAATTCTGCATGTTCTGTACAGGTACCCCAGAATCTGAAGTACAATAAAATATATATATTTAAAAAAAGAGATTTGAGGCACATTTTAAATGAGTTTATATGCTCAAATGAGAGGGAAATTGAAGTTGCCAAAAGAAGAATCTGAAGGCCAGCATCTCTATCATATTTATTTATATCTTTTCTAGATTCTTCATAAGTGATTCTTTGCAAAAGACATGCTGTCACTAGTGTACAACTCATAAATGACACTTATTTTTGGAGCAATATATTTTTAGGAATTTCTAGTTTTCCCCACTATAATGGTTAATTTTATCTGCAACTTGACTGGACCACAGAGTACCCATAAATTTGGTTAAACATTATTCTGAGTGTTTCTGTGAGGGAATTTTTGCAAAGAGATTAGCATGTAAATCAGTAGACAGAATAAAGCAGATTGTCTTCATAATGTGGGTGAGCCTCATACAATCAGTCAAAGTCCTGAATAAAACAAAAAGGCTGGCCCTCCCTTAAGTAGAAGAGAATCTTCCTGCCCGATAGGCTTTGGATTAGAACAGTGGCTTTTTCGAGTCTTTGGACTCAAAATGGAGCACTGGCTTTTCCTGGGACTCAAGCCTGCCGGCCTTTGCACTGGAACTACACCATTGGTTCTCCTAGTTCTCAGGCCATCAAGCTTGAACTGGAACTAAACCATTGACTTCCTTTGGTCTCCAGCCTGTGAAGTCATCCTGCAGATGATCTTGAGCTTCATAGCCTTCATAACTGCATGAGCTAATTTCTTGTTATAATAAATCTTTCTCTCCCTATACATATAGGCACACACACACAAACATGAACACACACACACACACACACACACACACACATCCTATTCTGACCCTGACCAATAAACATACTACCCTGGGATTATGGGCTTAGTAAAGAATGTTTGTGGCAGTGCATAATACCAGTTCTTTTTTTTTTTTAGTTTTAATTTTTGTAGGTACATATATTAATGAGATACATGAGGTATTTTGATACAGGAATACAATGCATAATAATCACATCAGGATAAATGGAGTATTTATCACCTCAAGCATTTATCCTTTCTTTTTGTTACAGACAATTCAGTGATACTCTTTTAGTTATTTTAAATGTACAGTAAATTATTGTTGACTGTAGTCATCCTGTTGTGCTACCAAATAGTAGATTTTATTCATTCTATCTGGCTGTTTTTTGTACTCATTAACCATTCTAACTTCCCTCAACCCCCTCTACCCCACTGCTGCCACCCTTTCCAGCCTTTGATAGCTATCATTCTACTCCTTATATTCGTGAGTTCAATTGTTTCAATTTGTAGCTCCCACAAATAAGTGAGAACATGCAATGTGTGTGGTTCTCTGCGTGGCTTATTTCACATAACATAATGACCTCCAGTTTCATCCATGTTGTTGCAAATTACAGGATCTCATTCTTTTTAATGGCTAAATAGTACTGCATTGTGTATTTGTACCACATTTTCAATATCCATTCACCTGTTGATGGACACCTTGGTTGCTTCCACATCTTGGCTGTGGTGAATACTGTTGCAACAAACACGAGAGTGCAGGTACCTCCTTGATGCACATGTGTTATTTGAAGCATGATTTTTATTGCATTCACAATTGGAGAAATGGAGGCAAGAGTGACATTTCTGGTCTAATTTGTTTCCTTGGTCCATTTGAAGGCATCTCTTTCCTAATCTCATCACTGTATATTATGTATTTATCTCTCTAATTTATCTTAAAAGATTAGAAAAAGTATAAAACCCCATATTTAGGTAGTACTGTTGTCATCATTGCCCTTCAGTTTAAGAGAAATTGAATTTGTTTAAGAAACAAGAATTTGTTTAGGACAAGATCAGAGGTGTCTTAGATTCACTTAAATGGTGTTGTTTAATTTCTAGGAGTTGAGGAGTGCTGAAACAATTGGTCGTACTATCATATCTCCAGCTATTTCTGGGAAGGATTTTGTGATAACTGAAGGCACATTGGTCTTTGAACCTGGCCAGAGAAGCACTGTATTGGATGTCATCCTAACGCCAGAGACAGGATCTTTAAATTCATTTCCTAAACGCTTCCAGATTGTACTTTTTGACCCAAAAGGTGATGCCAGAATTGATAAAGTATATGGGACTGCCAACGTCACTCTTGTCTCTGACGCAGATTCGCAGGCCGTTTGGGGGCTTGCAGATCAGCTACATCAGCCCGTGAATGATGATATTCTCAACAGAGTACTCCATACCATCAACATGAAAGTGGCCACAGAAAACACAGATGAACAACTCAGTGCCATGATGCATTTGATAGAAAAGGTAAGAAGTTCTTGCAAATATTAGCACTGCGTTTAGTGAAATTTTTAAAATTTAAAAACCCGAGTAAGACCAAAATCACATTTTCTTATAACATTGGTTATTATGAAATGATGATGAAGTTAGATTTCTGAACATAGGAATAGAATGCATCGTATTTGACAGTTTCCTCTTGCTTGAGTATGATTGATGCCCTGTTTGGAAATCTCACTCTTAGCCTTGGAGACTGATCTAGTGCAGTAGTAAAGACAGCCCAGTGCCTGAAAAAAAAAAAAAAAAAAAAAAGTCTCCAGAGGTTGGAAGCTATAGGTACTTTGTGATTCTCCAGAAACTGGCCAATTATCTTCGGAGTTTGAGCCTCAGTTTTCTTAGTCCGTTAAGAAAAAGTACTTGAATTAGATTATCTGCATAGTCCTTACAGTTTAAATGCCATGGAATAGGAATTATCACCCTCTGCTTGTTCTTTGGTCCTCATGGGCACTGAAAACTTTCATAGAAAAGGAAAATTAATAAATGACCAGATAATTTCAGACATCCAATTTGGTATAGACTTGTACAAAACAGATTTTATTTTAAACCTGTTTACTTACACCTCTGCAAATGATAATATTAAATGGAGATGTGAGAGCCTAAGAATATAAACTTTGAAAGATATTTTAAAAATTATTACTTTAAAAAAGCCTTCTTTGAAGATTTACTTTGGGCTTTCTTATCAAGGTATTTCCTGTCAATATATTTATATACAAGAATTGAATGTTTTGAGTGCATACACATGAATGTACAATACTACATCTCTTACATAGTGACCTTTAAATACTTCAGATGTTTACAGTGGGGCTTTAGATCATCATTTGTACTTTTTCCATTCTGTGGTATCTCTTAAAATACAATGCTTGGGAAATAAAATTATGAAGTACAGAGGTAAAAAGAGCAAGCCATACCAAAGAGCTTATAAAGCAAAGGGAAGCAATTGCTATTTCATGCAGAGAAAACTCTAGCAATAAAATCTCACTCCACAAAATATTATTACTTGAATTTTCTAATGACCCAATGGCATAGGACAATGCCAAGTTGTTTTTGGCCAGGGAAAGAGAAAGAATGTACAGTAAGTAATTACATTTTAGGGAAGAAAACAGGCCCTCACTTCATATGATTTAGGGAAAGTATATTAAAATTCTGCTTTTTGTTCTCAATAAGTTATATGAGAAAACTATATATTATTGGTTAAGAATCAACACTTATTTCAGTAGAGTTGTCAGACAGTAAATCTTGACTATTTCTAGCACTATTATGAATGATGATAAAACTGAATTATAAAAGTAGCTCCTATGGGAAAATGTAATTAGCTTTTTTTGAATAACCATTAGCAAACAGTACAATCTTCTCATATATGTAGATAACTTAAATCAAATAACCTGTGAATACTTGGAGGAATAAAATATATTTTAAATATTATAAAAATATTGTGGCTCAGAACAGTGGCTCATGCCTGTAATCCCAGCACTTTGGGCGGGTGGATCACTTGAGGTCAGGAGTTCAAGATCAGCCTGATTGACATGGTGAAATCCTGCCTGTGCTGAAAATACAAAAATTAGCTGGGCATAGTGGTGCGCATTTGTAATCCCAGCTACTCAGGAGGCTGAGGCAGGAGAATCACTTGAACGCAGGAGGCAGAGTTTGCAGTGATCCAAAATTGCACCATTGTATTTCAGCCTGGGCGACAGAGCATATCTGCATCTCAAAAAAAGAAAAGGAAAGAAAATTATAAAATTAAGTAGAAAACATTTGAATTCTTAAAATGACTAGTATCTTATTTCATCTGAAGCCTTCTTTGCTCTAGTTAATTTAAAATCAAGTTATTGTCACTCATTTTTAAAAAATAGAGTGGTATATTGCATTCTCAAATTCTTTTTTATATGTATATCAATACTGAAATCTTGATTTAACTGACTTATTTAATATAGAAATACATAGTACATATGTACATACAGAAAATATATAAAGAAAACAAAAATTCTAACAAGACAGTAAATAGAAATTCATCCCATGTTTTGCAATAAGAAGACTCAACATTATGGACACAACAGTTTTCTGTAAATTAACCTATAAATGCATCATAATTCTTATCAATATCTCAGTAAGTTGTTTCAGGGTTATTTATCATAGACAAAAATTAAAGTTTACCTGGGAAATGTAAACGTGAAAATGGGCAGAAACTTCCTGGAAAAGAAGAAAAAGGAGGAGAGACCTTGCCCTAGCAGATATGAAAACACATTTGAAATATATTCTGATGTGACTGTGATTAAAGTGGCACTGGTGCAGACATAAACAGTCACATCAGTGGAATAGAACAAAAAGTTCAAAAATAAACTGAAGCATACATGAAATTTTCATATGTGATAAAGGTGCTTAAAAAATCAATGAGTCGAAAATATTATTCAGCAAATGATGTTGAGACAGCTGATGTAACCATTTGAAAGCAAAATAGGACTGAACCTTATCCTAAACTCTACCCCAAAATAAATTCTAGAGAGATCAAATATTCTAGAGAGATCAGATAAAAGTGAAACCATGAAAGTAGCAGAAAACATGGATTAGTCATTTCATCTCTTTAGTTTAGAATGGGGAAGATCTTTCTAAAGCATCAAACAAAACCCAGAAGCCATAAAGGAAATGATTCATAACTTGACCATGTACAGTTTAAATAAAATTTCTCTTAGTATACACCAAAGCAAAGTGAAAAGACAACTAATGAGTGTGGGAGACATTTTTGCCAATACATGTGTGATGAGAATGTTTATTTCAGCATTACTTATTATAATAAAAACTGGGAAAAATAATAGCCATTAAGTAGAGCCTGACTAAACGAATGCATGAAATGTGTTTAAAAACACAAGAAATATGTATTTTATGTTTTAAATGTAGCTATAATAGTGAGAATAATAAAACAAGTACTGAAAATGTAGAGGATCACATACAGATAAGATTGCAAAATTTAGCAAATAAAAATAAGGAACATTCAGTTAAGTTTGAATTTCAGATAAACAACAAATATATTTTTTAGTATAAGTATATTGCAGATACTTATTTGGGACATACTTCTACCAGAAAGTTATTGTTGCCTGTCTAAAATTTGAATAAGGTCACCTGTACTTTACCTGCCAAACCATTGATATATGCCATATGAAATTAATATACACTCTAAAATAGCCTCAAATTAAAAAGGACAGAATAGAACTTCCACGTACTGGAATGTACTTCATTAATGAAGACTTTATATTTTAAGTTAAATTGTTTTATATTTTTATTTTCCCCTGATTCTAAGTTCTTTGAAACAAAATCTGTTCTATATAATATATTTCTTTTAAAAGATCTCAATAAATCTTAGACAATATTGTTACACATGCTAGAAGTGGCACAAGTATTGTAGTAAAAAAAGAGCATCAGCTTTAAATGCCTCACTATAAAGACTTTCTGTATGAAATCCAGCTGTGGGTTCAGGCAAATTTTTGTTGTGACAGAATATTCAATCTCCTGATTTTCCCAGGCATGGTGAATAAAAATGATTTTAAAAGCTCTCAGTAGCTTTAATAGCGAGAGCAGTCTAAAACCCCCCTGAATCTGATATACTAACTTTGAATTTCATCAGGTTTTGATTTTGTGGTTATCAAAGCTTGGCAAAGCTCATCAGGAGATGTTGACTCTAATATTTTGTTCTGAAACATTTGAAAAAGCACAGGAATGATTTGTTCTGTAAAAGTTTGATAGACTACCACTACTTCCAAAGGCCTCCATCTTTGTCTTCTATCCTGACAACTTTTTAAGTTTTTTCCAGGGTTGATTCAGGTCTTCTACTTGTTCATAAGGCAATTTTAATAATGTTGGGAGTTCTTTTGTTGTTGTTTGTGTAAAATGGCCTTGTGGAGTCAACTGATTTCTTTTCATCATACACTTTTCAATATTAGGTACCTTATATTTGAAGAATTAGTTTTTATACTTGATTTATTTTATCATACTAATAAGGATTTTGAGTTAACTCTGTATTTTACTGGCTTGTTTTGTATTTTGTGTTTGAGGTAATTTTGACTGACCTGTCTGTGAACTGAGTCGATCCAGGTGGTTGTTTTTGGACAAGCAAGTGAGGAATGTTGCCAGATAGTGTAGGGTGGCTGTCAGGAGCACCTCCTGGGCTTCACCATCACCAATTGTGTGCTGTAAGACAAGTTAGTCATCCTTCTTCTGCCTTAGTTTCCCTAACTGGAAACAAAGACAATATGACCTTCCTCACAGGGGGAAGTTGTGAAGATTCGTTACTAGAAAGTGCTGAAAACTACAAGGTGCCTGTAGTGTTGTGGAAATGGCCTTTTTGTTTCAGTTTTGTGTGCTTTACCAAAAGAAACTTTTTTTTTTTAATATGAATGAAAGTGTGGGTAACCATAGAATTCTTGGATCATAACCTTTAATTCTTAAAATTCTACACATACTGCTTTGCTGACTTCTGGCATGTCATTTTTAGAAAAGTCGAAGTCAAACTGAATTTTTGTTTTTCTGTTGGTAATTTTTTTTCCTGTCTGGTTTCTGGTATGATTATTTTTAACTCTTGAAATAATATTTTTTAAAATCACCCAGATATGTCTGGTGTTGTCTCTTTTTCTAATTTTCTCTAGTATAAAAGCAATCTCTACATTTTTAGACATGAATATTTCTTCAGCTTATTAAGGAGCTGTGTTATTTTGTTGCCTCCGCTTGCTCTTTTATATACTCAATTGTATCTTAGGGATTTGTTTTAAGGGTTCTCCTACTAGCCTGTTATCTTTTCTCTGAGTTCTGGGAAATCTTCATGACCTTGTTTCCATTTATCATATTTAGTTTGCTTGTTTCAGTATCCAGTGGGTTGTTCTCTGTCTCCATTTGTAATTTTTGCATTGCTAAATTTTTATTCTTTGTCTTTTACATTTCCCTGTGGATTATTCTCCACTCTGGCTTACTATCTGGGAGATGACTATTCTTATAAATACAGATCTTGAGTTCTGCTGTGAGCTTGGAATTGCACTAGATTACAAAGTTATAAAAAAAAATGGGGAACATGAGCCACTTTCACAATGAGTTTGAAACAGACATCATTTCAAGGTTGTCATAAGTTCACTAATGTACATGCAAGTTACATGCAAGTTACAAAGAGCGATAATGTAGATTGGTAGATAGGGCATAGTGTAAGAATCATAGAGAAAGTGATGACTTTTAGAGTTGAAGTAATAGAGACTTATCAGAAGGTAATGGATTAAGTGGCTTCCCACTGATGCTTAAACAATAAAAATGTGGTCCCCTTCATTCTGGATTTTTCCTGCTTTTTTCCTTGTCTCTTAAACAATGAATAACCCTGTGTGTGTGTGTGTGTGTGTGTGTGTGTGTGTGTGTGTGTGTGTGTGTGTGTGTGTGTGTGTCTGTGTGTGTGTGTGTGTGTTTAAGTAGGAAGGGTCATACTTATTGAAAAAGGCAAAAGTGACAGGAACTCTTGACTAATCTTGAAAAGGATTTTCTCATTTGGTACTTTAAATATTTAGTGATTATAGTAGCTTCCATTGACTAGAAAAAAAAATTTTGCTACTATTATAAACAAATATTCTTGAGGTATTTATTTCCTTATTTGTTGTTCAAAAGAATAAGAATCCCTGGGGTAGATGTAAAAGTGAGATTAATTTTAACTCATGTGGTTAATTACTGTAGTTAAAATTAAGTAATCTATGCAGCCATTTGGGACTTGGTGTAATGATAAAGTAGAAAATATTTTGGTGATTATGCCTTTTTTAAATAGATGATTATTTATGCCTTTTTCAACTGAAAATGTACATATTTGAAATATAATTTTGATACTAATTTCTCTTAAATTTTCATAGGTTTATCCTTATTAATGTTAATAACTGTTAATGAAGAACACACACATACATATAGCTATTGCATATAATTTAAACAATTTCTTTTTATGGATATATTTTTATGCTTAGATTCTTTTTCCAGATAACTGCTGAAGGAAAAAATCGAGCTTTCAGTGTTGCAAGCCGAACACTTTTCTATGAGATTCTTTGTTCTCTTATTAACCCAAAGCGCAAGGACACCAGGGGATTCAGTCACTTTACTGAAGTGACTGAGAATTTTGCCTTTTCTCTGCTGACTAATGTTACTTGTGGCTCTCCTGGTGAAAAGTAAGTATCTTTTAATATAGTAGCAGTACCTTTTATGCATTTTTTTCACTGCTTACAAAGCAATATCTAATGAAAAATGACATTTAGATGATGTAACTAAGAATAATACAGTCAATGCATTGTACGTCTTGGGCAGCTGAAGTTAATTATTTGAAGGAAACATAGCAGGTACATAAAAAATAATGTATACTGTCAGAAATATATTCCTCTTATTTTGAAGTGTTTTTTTAAAATAACAAAGGTCTTGCTGTTGCTCTTATTTATTTAATGAGTAGAAGATGCATTCTGAATCAAAAAAAAAAGTGATTCCAACCTTTAGGAGAGTTTTGATGTGCTATAATTGTACTTCCCCCTAGAGTTATGATTGTTTTGTCCATTTGGAGACAGCTTTCAGACTGCTGTTAAACTTCAGGCTAGTTGTCAGAAAGCTAGCAAGAGGAAAAGGGAAAAATAAAATGTGGCCTGTATTCGTTATTAACTACAGGATTAATTTGATAACTATATGTTAATATACCTCTATAGGTACTATACTAATACCTCTATATTAACTAAATTTTTTTTGAGATGGAGTTTCAATCTTGTCACCCAGGCTGGAGTGCAATGGTGCGATCTCAGCTCACTGTAACCTCTGCCTCCCAGATTTAAGTGATTCTCCTACCTCAGCCTCCCAAGTAGCTGGGATTGCAGGTGCTTTCCACTACACCCAGCTAATTTTTGTATTTTTTTAGTAGAGACAGCATTTCACCATGTTGGCCAGACTGGTCTTGAACTCCTGATCTCAGGCGATCCACCCGCCTTGGCCTCCCAAAGCACTGGGACTACAGGCATAAGCCACAGCACCTGGCCTTAACTATATGTTAATATGTTAAGATGCTGTCATATTATAAATTGTAGTCATAAGGTGAATTGGATCATTGTAGTACAAAGACCTAAAAATATTTATTTCTATTTGATTTAACATAAAAATGGCTGATAATAAAACATGGTTGGAAACAGATTTCTGTCAGTTCTCACAGAGTAATATGTGTTATCTAAAAAACAATGACAGTTATTTGACCATTATTTAATGTGATGTGTCTAGTTAAGAGTGTTTGTATAAATCTCTTTGTAAATTTTAGTAATCTTCATGAATGCTGGCATCAGTGTTCATTAAGTCACATTGAAATTCAGAGATATTTTAAAGATTATATTTTTAAAATCTTGTATAATAATTTAAATTATCTCTTTATGGGGCCCTTTATGAGCACTAGCAGGTTAATTTTAAAAAATCAGTTAGATATGTGAAACTTAATGTTAGTTCTTCTTCTTTTTTTTTTTTTTTTTTTGAGACAGGGTCTCACTCTATTGTCCAGGTCGGAGTGCAATGTCAAGATCTTGGCTCACTGCAAACTCCGCCTCCTAGGCTCGGGTGATTCTCCCACCTCAGCCTCCCTAATAGCTGGGACCAGAGGCATGCACCACCACATCTAGCTAATTTTTGTAGAGATGGGATTTCACCATGTTGCTCAGGGTGGTCTTGAACTCCCGAGCTCAAGCAATCTACCTATCTTGGCCTCCCAACATGTTGGAATTACAAGCATGAGCCACTATGCCCAGCCCAATGTTAGTTCTTAGGTTGCAAGTTACAAACATAGTCAATCCACATAGAAAAAAGTTATGAGAGAGAGCAAGGGACATAATAATAATACAAATGATATTAATTATACCTCTGTTATAATCCTGAAATTTGATTTAAATGGAACAATATTGATTGCCTTTATTAATAGGTAAAAACAGTATAATGAAATTTCCATGTGGTTCAACCTAATCCTTGCTAAAAGTTGTACACGTTATTTTGTCCTTACAGAGATCATTTTAAGTAGCTATTCAGGGTTAGCATGAGGGCTTTTAGTACTCCTATTTACAGATGTAGACACTAAGGCTAGAAATCTTATACAGATTGCCAAGGATCACACAATTAGTCCATGGTGAGGCCTGGATTCAACCCCAGACTTAACTTGAGTCTGCAGCCCTTGCTGGACTGTGGAGTCATGTGGCTGAGGTTCACTGGTCTCAGCCACATGGTGTCTGGTCAGAATAGATTGTAACCACCTATTTTGTAGCAAAATCTGCCCCCCTCTAGCCCCATGGCTCTGAAGCACCCTAGACTTTCATCCCAGGTCAATGCTAGGGTGTGACTTGAGGTAAAGATATAGATTTAACATATCCCCATCTTTCTTTAATTTTGATGAGTGGGCCCTGGAAATAGAGGTTTTCTTTAATGTGCAAAACCAGCAAAGCATCAGAAAAGCCTCACAGGGGCCTCCTGAAAAGATTCTCCAATCCTTACCCTTGCTCCAAAATGCCCATCTGAAATCAATGATTAGCAGTTCAACTCCTTAGTACCTCTTATAAATGTCTCTAACGCTGCCTTCAGAAACCTCTGAAATGGATCGTATCTTTGCTTCAAGTAAGTTTGCATTCACTAAGGCCACAGTATGCATTTGTGTGTGTATGTGTGTGTGTGTATGCATGTGTGTAGTCAAGAATACCTGTCATTGTTTTCCCCTGTTGAACTATGTTCAAGTATTCTGTTCAGTGAAATCAAGCAGTTCATAGCTTTGCAGCCCCCACAATCTCGTTCTTTTCCATTTTCCCCATATGTCTATAAGAGCACCAGGACATTAAAATCACCAGGTTGTCTCAGATATGAGCCATCTACCTTGCTGTGCATATTGAGTTCCATATCTGTGCCTTCAAAGGCCCAGTGAAAACTCAAGAGCATATAAGATGCACAAAAAGAGAGGCCTTTTCTGTTTGGTTGACTAGTGTATTCTGATATGCATTATTTATACATTGTCTTGAGCAATATCAAGGGTGTCTGCTAAGAGTTAAACTTTTCAGGAGTGAGCAAGGATATTGAAGAGAATGATGGAATCTAGAACAATCACTTGGAAGCCAAGTAAAAATAATGCGAGTGGTACTGAGGGTCCAGCTGAGGTTGTTCACTGTGAATTTGCAGTGGTGCCAGTCTACATGTCAATGTAAGAATTTTCCCCCTCATATAAACCTAGGTATAGAGCAGACTGGGATTGATAAAGGTGAGTGCATTTGAGGGACATAGATGTCACAGGTTAAAGTGTTAGGGAAATTATGGTTATCAGTAAATAAGAGGGGATCAGAAATTTGGCATGCTTGTGTCTAGGGTTAGGTAGAGTCATTGAATGTGGTGGTGTTCTTAGTTTGCCAAGATAGCAGAGTCCCCGACTGGGCTAACTCTCAGTAGATTACAAAGGATGGAAGGGGAAAGAGGATGTGGAGTCATGTGGCTGACGTTCACTGGTCTCAGCCACATGGTGTCTGGTCAGGGTGTCTGCAGTGATACTTTTTAGGCTGAGAGTCACCATTGAAGATGTGGTGACTTCAGGTTAAAAGATGAGATTTTGACAAGCTGTGGTGGAGGTGGAGGCATGTAGGGTCCATACAAATTGAGGTGTTTCAATAGGAGGCATGGACAAAGGACCTAGAGCTCCAGGTGAATAATTGGATTAAAGACAGATATTTGAAGACACCAATTCAAATATGGTAGCTAAGGTTGCAGAGGAGTTATTTTTTTAGAGAGGATATATCACAAGAGGAAAAGGTTGGCCCTTACTCGTTCTCTTCCTGACTCAGTTCAAAATCCTCTGCTCCATTTCCCACATCTGGGGTCTTAACAAGATATCACATAGATCTATGATGTAGTTATACATACTCTACATCTATTGTGACCTATATAACTTTTAATATTTAATGCATAAATCTTATCCCAATATTGTAATCTCTCAACTTTTCCAGGCAGGTTTGAGATCTGATTTATCTAGGTGTCTCCTGATTGTTTGCAAACGTGATGAGTCAGCTAACAGGATGTATCTGATTATCTGGGGGACTGGTTACAAATATAAATTCCTAGAACACCCAAACTTCTCCCTGGGTAGGGATTCTGATTTAGTAAATCTGAGATGTAATCTAGAAATCTGTACTTTTGAACAGACTTCTAAGTAATTTCAACACACACTGAGGTTTAGAAGCAATTTCACTGAGCCCAGGTTCTTATTATGCCTAGTAGATCTTCAAAACTGAATTGTTAGTGAAAAAAGATCACTGTTCAGTGCTGTTTCTCTTATCAGTCAAATAGTTATATTAGCAAGGCTCTGGTGGATTAGAAAGGCATGAGGTAAACTCTTGCTGAAAACATGGCTCTAGTGATATAAGGTTTATGATGTTAAATAAAGCAAAGGGCTTTAGCTCAGTGGGGACATGCTTTGCTGAACCGATTCCAGCAGTGCTGATGTGACTAACACAGAAAAGCCACTTTATAGCCACAGATTGCATCTTGATATTCAT
This sequence comes from Cheracebus regulus, assembly GCA_963574635.1. Taxonomy (NCBI): domain Eukaryota; kingdom Metazoa; phylum Chordata; class Mammalia; order Primates; family Pitheciidae; genus Cheracebus; species Cheracebus regulus. The sequence goes on from CAUYQU010072176.1 coordinate 23,433, forward strand.
AAAACAGCTTTCAAAAACCCATGTTTTAGGTTACTAGGAGGATCAGGTAAGAGGATGCAGAAAGTTCTATGCAAAAAATCATGACAGTTAACCACAAAAGAACTGAAGGCCCATTCTATCTACTGCTTCTGGGTTTGTTTTGTTACTGTTATACATAAAGAATAGAATCCCAGTGTAATGCACTTTAACAAATATAATTGGATATATGTTTACAAACACATGCCATTTTGACACACCCTTTGCTTTTCTGTTGTAGAAGCAAAACCATCCTTGATAGTTGCCCATATTTGTCAATATTGGCTCTTCACTGGTATCCTCAGCAAATCAATGGACACAAGTTTGAAGGAAAGGAAGGAGATTATATTCGAATTCCAGAGAGCCTGCTGGATGTCCAGGATGCAGAAATAATGGCTGGGAAAAGTATATGTAAATTAGTCCAGTTTACAGAATATAGCAGCCAACAGTGGTTTATAAGTGGAAACAATCTTCCTACCATGAAAAATAAGGTAATCTATCATTTAAAAAATTATGTGGTTGGAATCTGATTTTCTTTAGCAGGCACACTCAGAATGCATTTGCTTGCTTACAGTTTTGGTAAGTGCTACACAGGGTGAACTGATATGAAATGTGTTCCATCTTTATGAACTATTTATAGAATGTTTAGTTTCTAAATAAGTTGGAGATATTTCCATCATGTTTTATTGAGTAAAATACATAGGTAAGTGGGGAAAGTAAAAAATACCTAGCTTTCACTAATATAATATACTATTATGTACTTAACTTTTAATGAAGTCAGCCAATTAGAGTCAAAGTGAGTGTTGTCAGCTAAAGACTGCTGAATGACTAAGGTAGGGTAGAAAAAGCACAACAGGAAACCAATGGGACGTCCTGCATGTGTAAGTAAGCTAAATACTAATAGTGAGAGAAAACAGGTGACTATAGATACTAGAAAAATGAAGTAAAGTTCAGGGTGAGAGACTCAGTCATTACACTAGTTGTAAAACATCATTATATGTTCTGTTGCTTTTAACATTCTAGGTATTATCTTTGAGTGTGAAAGGTCAGAGTTCACAAATCCTGACTAATGACAATGAGGTTCTCTACAGGATCCATGCTGCTGAGCCTAGAATTATCCCTCAGACATCTCTGTGTCTCCTTTGGAATCAGGCTGCTGCAAGGTACTTATTAATAAATTTTTAAAATTAGAATTTGGTTCTTCTCCATTTCAGTACCACTGAGCCTAATGTTTTGTGCTGAGCATAGATGGTGGCCCCAGGTCATTACACTGGAGAATAACCTCTCCAATAAATAAGGGGAAGCAGCATAGGAAATTGTCTAGTATTGTTCTGATGGCAGATGCAGCCCAGCATTTAAATGTGTGTGTAGCACATGATTTACTTCTTTATTTTTACTACTTTCATGGGATGTAGCATGAGTTCTGATAACCTTGAAGTTATCAGTAAATTTATTGGGCAGGAAAGAAATTCCTTCTTTTACCCTTTCCATCTGGACTTGTGGTTCTGGGAGCTGATGCCTTGTGTTTAAGAGGGATCAGCAGGAATTTATAATTCTAGTCCACATGGCTCAGAGTACATTTTGAGATTAAATCCATGGACATGCATGGGAAGGAGAGAATGATTCTTTGAATCTCCTTGGCCTTGGGCCTCAAGTTTCTGAGCAGTTATAGTCACTAGGAGCTCAGTCAATGCTGCAGGGTCAGGCAGTGGTGGCCTGGGAAGGTTTGGGGCTTGTTTCAGTCACTTGATTCTGTTTTATTACTGAATTTCAGCCACACAAACTAAAATTCTAAATAGGTTTGAAATAATAGCTTAGTTTGGTAACCAGCTGCCCTCAAAAACACTGAAATTTCTGCTTTCTTTCTCTTAAATAAATTCCACTTGAAATGTCTTCCTAGTTTTAAAACAGATCTTAAACCTAATGCATAGATACTCTGAAATCTTCAATATGTAATTAATAGTGAATATATCAAGCTGCATCTGGAGTTTGGGCAAGGAAGTTTTAGGTCCTTAAAAAAGTAAGGAAATTAAGAGGAATTAAAAGGGAAGAAGCTCAAGTAATGGTCATTGAGGAAGGCTCAGAAGGCTTGGTATCAGATGCAGTGTTTGCTAAAATCATGATATGGTTTTTGTGCCAAATCAACCAGAATTTATAAAAGAAAACCAAAGAACCTTAGAAAACATGTGTATATATGTCATTCCAAAGAAGAAAAAAATTGAGGAAGAAATCTTAGGAAACCATACAAGTAGTTTATGTGGTTCAAAATACAAGGACTTGTGGGGAAAAAAAAAAAAAGAGTAAACACATATCACAACTCTGTGGCTCTCGCGGGAGTTTTGAATGCTAGAGAAGAGTGCGTTCTATTGAACATGTTGGGTAGGTTTTCTAGATTAGGTGGGAAGTGGTGCTGCCCTGCTGAGAGGACAAGCTCCTTTGGTACCAGGAATGCCTTAGAAGCTTTGGTTGGTATTTAGGCTGCTTCTTAAGACATCTGGAATCTGTTATGTCATGTCCTCTACAAGATGTTCCCTTCACTGTTTATTCTTGAAAATGTGGTCTACTTAAGTCTTGACTAAAGAAAACTTAAGTTCAGGAACCTGTTTTTTTCTTTAAAAGCTATCTCAACACCTTAAGTATTGATGAAAGAGGAATAACGACTATTGTGTTTTTGCCCTAGCTGGTTGTCTGACAGTCAATTTTGCAAAGTGGTTGAGGAAACTTCAGACTATGTGGAATGTGCCTGTTCACACATGTCTGTGTATGCTGTCTATGCTCAGACTGACAATTTGTCTTCATACAATGAAGCCTTTTTCTCTTCTGGATTTATATGTATCTCAGGTCAGTGACAGTATTTTTGAATCAATAATTTTAAATATTTCTGAAAATGAAAAGTCTGTTTTCCCATAGTGCTTTTATATATGCAAGATGTAAACATACCATTGTCTTAGTCATTAATTCATGCAACAAATATTTATAGAGGGCCATCTCTGTACTGAGGATACAGTAAAGAGTGAGACATAGTTTCACCCCATAAGGAATATGTAATACAGTGTAGGATAGAAGCTAGATAATAGATAAGGAAAGGCTATAGTTTATAGTACCATGGTTTAGAGGCCAGGTTCTACAGTTACAATGTGAGGACTATGTGAGATAATACATATAAAAATTTTTGTATTTTTTTTAAAAAGCTACCCCATGGGTAGATTTTGCATTCTACAACTTAAGAGTTTTGAATATGCCAACCACTGTGTTAAAAAAATAAATTGTCTTTCACATTCCACATCTAGGCCTCATATTTGGCAGTAAGAAGAAATTAAATTGTATTAATGTCTGTCAAACTGTTTACCTACAACTTAACAACAGAAGCATTATTATTAGCTGTATTAATTATATGATTGGGCATCTGCGAATTCTTTAAACTATAATTTTATCCCCCACCCTCACCCATTCTGTGCCCTGATTCTCTTCTTACAGCCCCACAACTTTTTATATGAACAAGGTACTATACAGTGAATTAAATTAAGAGCAGGGCATAGGGTAATGGTTAAAAAAATGCAAACTCTGGAGCCAGACTGCTTGAGTTCAAATCCTAATTATGCTGTTAGCTAGTTGTGGGAATTACTTAATTTCTCTATACTTCAGTTTTCCCACCCATAATATTTGATTATAAATTGTATGTATGTAACAGGGTGGTAAATATATGAAGTTAGACATTTCTAACATTCTGCTTTAGTGATGTTTTATCTTTAAATGTGATTATTATTGAATGCATATCTCTTGTATTTGGTATGCAAACAGTCTCTCTAATAGTCTTTACCTTTTAAGGAAGTTTTTCTGGAGATAGAATAAAGTAATTACTATTCTTTGTTCTGATTGCCAGTCTTTCTAATAGAACTTTATTTGTATAGTTATAAATTTTCTTTAATGTATTTTAATTTTGAACCTAACTTTAATTCAATAGCAAGTTAATAACTTTTTATTCTTAATATCTTTTATAAGGGATGACATTTCTTATTTAGTAGAATCTCCTAGGTCCATATAATTCCAAAATCAGATGGAGACATCCTATTTTACTTTTATGCTAATATATTTAATGAGCAAAGAAATTTTATAGAATTATGAAATAAAGCCAAAAGGCACAATGTTGAAATAAAATCTAGATGTCATTTTACATGTTTCCATAGAGACATAGGTTATGTGCTGCTATGACCCACAAAAATTCCTTGTTTGTTCCAAAGACTGAATATCAAAAAAAAAAAAAAAAGAGTTTTAAAAACTAAACAGGGAATATTATCCTGATTTTATAGAAAACTAGTAGGACTGACAATAATGAATTTCCTGGGAGAATCTATAAATACCTGTATATCTTTTCCAGAACTTACTCTAGAAAAGACTACATAGATTTGCTCATGTATTTGAGAATCAACAGCTAAATGTTAGTATCTGCTTTTATCACTTTTGACTTGGAGTCATATTTGAAATTATTTTCTTTGTCCATGTCATATTGTTATGTAATTGCATGTTCTGTCAATAAGGAGACACAAAGTCTTCACTTTGTACCTCAGTTTCAGCTCATCCCTCAGGGCTGGATGAATTTCCATCCCTCTGATGGATCCCAGGAACCAGAAAGGAGAATTTTATATATCTTATACATATATTCTATAATTTAGTTCAAGACACATCAAATATCCCTCTGAATTTGACAGCAGTTGGCTAGTACTTTTCCTGAAATACAGCAATATACAGTTAGACAGGAATTTAACCTTTTTTAAAAAGGTTAAAGTAGATCACAATGTATTGGTAGCAATTCTAGTTTCCAGTTCCATTTACTATACTAAGAGCAGAACAACCCAAATGATCAAAGTGTGTAAATAGTTGTAGAGGTCAAAAAGCTTACCACTTCTTAGCTTAGAAAAATGAAAGAAAAGGGTGTATACCAGTAACTTAAAATTGTAAACTAGTTTTCCAACTATCAGAAAATTAAACTAAGATCATCCCTTGAGGTTAAAACGAAAGGACATTTGTAGAGAGTCTCTACAAAAAGGAAAAAATAAAAATAGCCAAACATGATGGCATATGCTGTCCCAGCTACTCAGGTGGCTGAGACAGGAGGATTGCTTGAGCTCAGGAGTTCAAGGCTGCAGTGAGCTATGACCATGCCACTGCACTCCAGGGTGACTGAGCAAGACCCTGTCTCTTACAAATAATAATAATAATAATAATAATAATAATGAAAATTAAATACTCACATGTGACTAGTGGCTATTGTATTGAACAGCATTAAGTTCAACCACCCTGTTTATCTGGAGGCTGGTCTCCTGGCAACCTCACCCCTCTAGAATAACTCCTTTCCCTTAATACACAGAACTTTTATACTGTCAAATGCTTCATATTGACGTTTGTTCATACTGGAAATCTTTTCAGGGTTGGCTATATTCTTTTTGTGCCCTTGGCTTATGAGAGCAGTAACCAAAAGGCATTATGCTGAGGAGAGAGTTGGAGGAACATGGGAATCAATAGAGATAAGCAACAAAAAGGAGAAAAAGTGACAAGCACAGCTGTTAGGTTGGTGCAAAAGTAGTTGTGGTTTTTGAAATTTAATTAAAATTAGTTGCCAAAACCGTAGTTACTTTTGCACCAACCTAATGCATTAGGTGGAATAATGGAGGGAAAAAAGCTTAAGCTAAAAAACTATTAGTGCATTTAATAATGAAATAATGGTAATTTTGTTTTATTTGGATTTATCTGTAGAGAAGGCAGACAGATAAACATATAATTTATAAATATTTTAAGGAAAATTTCATGAGAAAATATACTGGTCTTGTGAAGAAGTAAACTTCATGTATTTGGAAAATGTCTCTCATTCTTAAGTGATGCCAAATAATAAAGATGTTTACAAACATATGTAATGTACATATGTAATTTATGTACAAATATTTCATATGTTTATATGCATATAAACATTCAAATATTGTAGAGATAGAAAAGAGAATTTGTAGCCAAGTATTATAATAAAAGAATTTAGCTGTTCTTTACAGTTTTTCTTATCTAAATCAAACATTATCAATATTATCATTTTATTAAGGGTTATTTATCTTCCTTCTTGCTTTTGAGTAATAAGGAAAAGTCATTTGTGTCAGTGAACTAATTAGATGTTCTTTTAGAACAGAATGTGTAATCTACATAGTGGTGGGAAAAAAAGAAAAGGCAAATTACTCAATTAGCTGCTTGTTTTGTCTACATCATCATCAAGAAATCTATTTTTTAAAAAACTTAAGAGTAAACCTTTAAGTAATACCTGAAATTGTTATACATTTTTTTTTTAAGACGGAGTCTCGCTCTGTTGCCAGCCTCGAGTGCAGTGGCGCAACCTCGGCTCACTGCAACCTTGGCCTTCCAGGTTCAAGCGATTCTCCTGCCTCAGCCTCCTGAGTAGCTGGGACTACAGGTGCACGCCACCATGCCCAGCTAATTTTTGTATTTTTAGTAGAGACAGGATTTCACCATGTTGGCCAGGATGGGCTCGATCTCTTAACCTCATGATCCGCCCACCTTGGCCTCCTAAAGTGCTAGGATTACAGGCATGAGCCACCGCGCCCCTACTTTTTTTTTTTAATTTTTTTTTTTTTTCCCCTGAGATGGAGTTTCCCTCTGTCGCCCAGGCTGGATTGCAGTGGTGCGATCACGGCTCACTGCAACCTCCACCTCCTGGGTTCAGGCGATTCTCCTGCCTCAGCCTCTCAGGTAGCTGGAACTACAGGTGTGTGCCCCCACACCTGGCTAATTTTTTTTTTTTTTTGGTATTTTTAGTAGAGATGGGGTTTCACTGTGTTAGCCATGATTGTCTTGATCTCCTGACCTTGTGATTTGCCTGCTTCTGCCTCCCAAAGTGCTGAGATTACAGGTGTGAGGCACTGCGCCCAGCCTATACTTTATTTTTTAAAAAATCATTCTATTTATAGTTATAACACTTTATGCTTTGTAATTTTCAAATTTATATTAAGGAATTTAAATCAAAAATTTCTATAGTTAAAAAAATGATTTCTAAGTTTAAATATATGTTAAATATAGCTATTTAATTTCAGATGAAATAATAAAAGATAAGTATTTAGTACATAGTGTCTTAAAAACCTGATAACTGAAATATTATTTTCTTTAAATTTTAGGCATTCAGTACCCTCACTCAAGCCAGATGAGTTTCCCTAGATGAGGACTCCGCCTGTTTGGGGTTGTTAGCAATATTCTTCTCCCCTATGTAAAAAATGAGTTTAGATAACTATGATGCATTATAGTTATAGACTAATAGAATCTGGCCTATCTTCCTGCACTGGCTTTGAATCCTGAACTGCCACCAGGTGTCATGCTAACATTTTAATTGAAGCTTAGTATACTTAATTAAATATTTCTGAGCTGGTCATATTTAGTATACTAGATTTATATCATGAAACAGGAGTATAATAGAGCATTACTAAGTTAAAGGAAAAGGCTATAAATAAGCTCTTCCTGTGAGCTAGAAAAAAACAGTTGACTTACATATTTCTCCTTGCTCAGCACTAGTCCCTTGCCTCACATTATTATCATCTACCACAGCAAACTTATAACAAAGCACGCATTTGTGATCATGTGCCTTAAAATGAAGGAAAAAAAAACAAAAACAAACCTTGCAAAGCCTACTTTAAAGACAGTATAGTACTAACACACACACATACACACAAACACACGCACACATACATGTGCAGGTGTGCACATTAACACACTCAAGCCTTGAATTTAAGCTGGCTTTTTATCATCCTAGGGAATTCAAGGTATACATTAGTTGAGTTCTGAGCATCAGCTCCAATAGTATATAGACTGCCTAAGTCAAGATGCAGAATATCTGGCATGACTGTAGTTTCTGAAGATATACTCTGTACTTGTGTAGGTGGATTTTGAAGTCAGCCCCAGGACCTACACACCTGTTCCAGAACATCCCATGGAAGCCTTCCTAAAAACAGATTGCTCCAGAATTCTTGGCCAAATTTCTAGGCTGAAAGCCTTGACTAATGCAAAGCCTCTCTTGTTGTGGAAAGCCTTGTCTACCTTATTAAAATATAAAAATATAATTCAAAGGGTTTCTCAAAATGAAGTTATAAGACCTCATGTAGACCTTTTGAAGATGCTCAGTCCACTTATGCCAACATGCAGTATATTCTGAAAGTTTGTTCCGTGGCTTCAGAAGAAAACAAAATATTAAATAAGTGCAGTGCCTCCTGTTTATTAAGGAGGCACTGATATAATGAAATGAGGTAATGCATGCAAAGTACACGGCAAAGCAGTAAACATATGTCAATAGCTGTTATATTTCAGTAATCCTTAGACAAAATAACCCTACTGAGAATGAGTAGGGTAAAATGTTTAAGTGAAAAAACAAATGGGTTATCATTTGCAGCACATTTTAGTCTTAAGAGGCAGAAAATATTTTTAAAATATGTGTATACTCTGCCTTTAAAAATCTAACATTAAAATAAATTTACGTTAATTGCATGATAAAGATTTGTTGGATTAGTGCTAAGGTTCTAACTGTCCCCTTGAGTAGTATAAATAGATGAATTCAAACAGACTCAAAGAAAATAAAAATAATTTTCTTTACACAACTTAGAAATTTAGCAGTTTAAGTTAAAAGTCATTGTGGAGAAAATAACACATTTTCTTCCTGGTTTTGACATCTAGTAGTGCAAAGTTGCCTTGAAAATTCATAATTACCACTACTGTAATTATATAACTATCTCTAGTAGATAAAAAGGGGTGATTACAAAACCTGAGTTTTGGTAGTACCATTCAAAATTTTATGACTGAAAATCCTATTCACTTTCTCAAATATTTCTATTTCCCCAAGCCACCTGTTCTTAGAAAATTTGATTGCAATTTGATTCTTAAACAATAGAACTTGACTTCTGTAAATATAGAAAACTGAGGGCCTAATAAAATTATTAATCTGCTTAATTTGTAATTTCTTTTTAACAGAAAAGTGAACATGTAGATATTTATAGTTATCCATTGGGCTTAACTGATAAGTGTGAAGATCTTATTTGTCATGGAAAGTGGAGAATACAATTGCCATGTCATCTTTTCCAGAAGTACTGGGCAGAGGCAGGTGGCAGACCTGACATGCCTAACTGCCCCCAAAGATTCTTGCTATGATGCTGTTTGAATCTTCATGGATTATTAAATTATACATGGACTTGTTTGTTCCTACAGGTCTCTTCTTGGCTGTTCTTTCCCATATCTTCTGTGCCAGGTACTCCATGTTTGCAGCTAAACTTCTGACTCACATGATGGCAGCCAGCTTAGGTACACAGGTAGGAGAGCACTGGCATTTATGATTTATCATGCGATGTTTGTGTTTCTTCTGCTTTGGTCCTTGAACTGAGTGTAAAAGTAAAGTTTAATCTCAACTTAGTTGAAATAAACTAGTTTAATTTTGCAGTGGAAGAGAATGGGAACAGGAGAGTGGTATAAGGAAAATCAGACCTAAAACACTTCTTTCTACAGAGAAGCATCTTAATATCATCCCTTACAGAAAAATAGCTTCTTATCACAAAGCATTCTATTGTCAGCTAATATATGCTGAATGTATTTATAATTTATATATACATTAAAATTAACATATTTTGTTAATCTCTTTGAAATATGCTATATTATAAATTCTTTATGTGTAGGGCATTAACATATTTTAAAGCGTCTGGAAAATATGTATTGCTTCTTTTAATATAATAGTTTGATAGAACATTTTCTTTTTTTTCCTGTGGTAGAAGAAACTGTTTGAAAAACATTGACTTATTTATTAGCACGCAATTTAAAGAATCTCGTTTAGAGTACCGTGTAACATACAGAAACCAGATCAAAAGATGAAATTAGATGCTTTTTCTATCCACATGGTGCTAATAGTCTAGAAAAGTAGACTATTTTATACAAGTAACTATACATACATATAAATAACTATAACTCAATTTGATGTGTGAACATAGACCATTTCCAAACTATTCTGTGAAAATAGATGAAGACTTAATTCATTTTCTCGTTTTTCTCTGAAGGTCAAGAAAGTCTTCATAGAAAAGGTGATATTGAGCTGGAACTCGAATGAAAATTCAGTTTGTTGATAAGGGCTAAGAAGGGCCTGGTCATTTATATAAGCAAAGGAAAAAAAGCATAATCACATCTACTTTAAGGCTGAAATTATGGATCCAGGCAGAAAGAATACGTTATATAATGCTCTTATTGAGATAATTTTTAATATCGTTTTATAAAATTAAAAAATACCACTTTTCTGGATGGGAAGATACTTCTGCAATGCAGACAATATTCTATTGATTGGGTGCTGGTTATATGTGTGTATTCAGTTTGTGTACATTTATTGTGCTGTAGACATGATTTGCAGTTTTTTAGAATGCTGAAGTGCATTTATTGAACTCTAAACAGAACTTGAAAAAAATAGTATTTGTGGGAGAGCTGAAATATAAAATAGAAAATTATGTTGAACATGGGGATTCTGTCGCCCTTTTTTGTTCTAGGAGTGAAAATGACCTGTACATTTCATAACTCTATATTTCAGGGAATAATTAAGTGCTGGATTCTAAGCAAAGGTCTCTGTGTTTCTGAAAACCTCTGAGCTATGAGAGGTAGCAGTGGTTACCAAAGGGGCTTACTTTGAATTTGACAAGGCTATTTATATTGCCTTTGTAACCTGCCTTAGCTGTCTTATCTTGCCTTTGCTTCTTGTGTCTAAGATCTTAGAAAACCTGCCTTCCATAATTAGAGTTTACTTGGCTGTATTCATCACCCACTCTGGTGATTTTTTGGCAGCAGAATTTGTACAAGACTTAATTATAGCACTATAGAATTACGGACAACTCTTCAGTGTCCTAGCAGACAAATTTGCTCATGTCTAGGGATGTGAAAGACAAAACCAGGATTTCTATGTTGAAACATTGACTTTTGCTTCATATTGTACTTAACATTGATTTTGGACAAAATGGTTAGTCAAATCCATGTTTTTCAGTATATTTTTAGAATAGATGAAACAATGTGGCATGAAAAATCATATAATGTATGACTTGTGACATAAAATAACTAAAAAGAATTTTCATGGCTCATTTTTGGCAGGAAAAAATGGTATATTATTGATAGAAAATAGTTTATTTCAAAGTACTTTATCTACTTTGATTTAAAAATACCCTCTAAGAAGAATAATTATTGTCCTTAAAACCTTTTAGCTAAGGCTTTAAAAAATTCTTAGTCCCCCCTCTCAACACAAAAAATAAAGCTGACTATAGTAAGTTGGGCCCCAATCCTATCTAAATTTTAAAGTCATGTTTATAGCTCCAGTTACATAATTTTGCCAACAGGAGCTATTACAGTTCCAGCCTTGGATCTTTCATTTGGGACCCTCTGTCAATGTTATATTGTCATTTTTGGAATTTAACTCTAGAGAAGTCTTCAAAAAATACAGGCTTGGCCTGTGATTCTTTAGCTAAGAGGGAAAATTCTACAGCTGACCAGGAGTGTTTGAGTTGTGAATACTTTGCAGACAAGTCTGCCAAGACCAGTCATTTTCAAATCTTCATTGCTGAACTACTGCTAAGTAGAATGGCTTATATGGGGAAGGAAAAAATGGAAATGTGATATTCTGGGCTTCCTTTTGGAGCAATGTGGTATAATGGGCCCGTGAATCAGAAAGTCAGGAAAATGTGCTTGTCCGACTCTACTTTCTACTTCTAGAAATATGTAGAATATTATAACCATAATTCATTGTGTGTGTGTGTATGTGTGTGTATTCATGATTGGAAGAATATAGATACAAATCCAAAGATTATTCTTTCTTTAAAAATCAAAAGATTCTGCTTTCATGTGGAGTTTGTCATTATAGCACCTTTGAGAATCATTGACTATAAAATACCAGTAGGTGGCAGTAGAAGTTTTTTTTTCTCCCTCAAATTTGTCAGTCTCTTTAGCAATGATGGCGTTCAGTAAAAAACTTGAGACTTTCATAGTACTTCTTTAACTGGACTAGAGTGTGTTTTACACATCATTTGTGGTTTCCTATGTTTGTCTTTTTATCCTCTTTATTCAGAATTTAATTAAATGCAAATGTATCATAAGAAAGACTACTCTACTGGCTTTGAATATATCTTTCTACTGCGTATGTATATTTAAATTCAGGGACATAACATTATTTTCGTCATTATATTTATAAGCAGTAAGTGTGTTATTGATACAGAAAAAAATGTGTTTATTATAATGTCATAGAAGCTTTGAGATAAAGGTCTCTATTTTCAGTTTATCAAAAAATAAACATATTTCTTCAATACCAAGTTTTTTTTCTCACTTATATGAAAGAAAATGATTAAATGGCAAGAAATTGTGGGACTCTTCAAGTATGATCTGAAAAAACAGCAAACAAATTTTGATAGTATTGGGTGATATTTCTGAGAAAGACATCTAATTATATCTTTGGGATTTTTATCTTTGAATCACATTGCCAACCCATCTGTGCCCTGATAAGACTGGTAAACAACTAGGACAAAGGACAAGTTTACAGTTCAGGGTTCTCAGTTCTGGGGATTCTGTCAGGAAAAGCAATTCTCCAAATCTAAAAAAAGAACAGAAGTTTCCTCATAGAAAACATGATGATAAGATAGAACTCTATTTACTCTGATTAATAATACTTAACAAGGGAAAATATTTGTTTTTCTTCTTTGTGGTTCATTATTTGTACAGCTTAAACATATTTTCTGAGACTAAATAGCAAATTCATCTAGAAATGATGTATATAAGTCTGATTACATTTGCCAGCAAGCCTATAGCTCAGGAGACTATTCTCTAGAATTTAACACAAGTTGGACTGTTACTGTCTTTTGTCCACTTTCTCATTCTGCAACATTTTGGGATGTCATTTTGCAATGTGCTATTTTCCAGGAAGGATCCTATTCAGGCACCCCTGCTAAAAGATTCTGGTTTAATCTGGAATTATGTCATTCTTGCTTAGAGTATCTAGCATCTTTGGGAATCCTTGAGAATCATTGAGTGTGCATGACTAAAGGCAGAAGTCCTGTGTGACTTCACAAATGCTGGCTCCTTCTGGATACTGCGAGCCCTGGTTTCTGTTCCAGCAGCTTGCACTGTTTTGTTGAGATTGCCAACTCAAGAAAGTCTTTGTGTGAGTAAGGCATGTTACATATGTAACAAGCATATTTTAATCAACTGAAGCAGAGTAAGATAGAGATGGTAAAATGTTCATTAGTCAGAACAGCATTTTCTTTAGTTGGAAGTTTTGGTTAATCGTTTGTTTCACTAGAACATTTTTGACTGTATGTTAGTGCAGATGTAAATAGATCAAGACAGTAGCAAGGATGTTTCCTAAACTTCCATGCAGACATCTTGTTAAAATTCAGCTAGTGCATTAGCAAGTTTATGGTGGGTTTCCAGATCCTATTTGTTAAGATATTAGATTAACTATATTATGACCCCAAAACATCTCTGTTGTTTTTGTTGTTGTTGATGCTCTTGCTGTTATTATTATTACTAAACCCATATAATTAAGCTATTTTTCTTAGTATAAAATATTATTTAAGAAATCTCATTTTTTTTTTAGTTTCATTTTAAATCTCATTACCTTTAAACTCCTTGTACACATGTATCTTTCTCTCTTTAGCAAAAGACTGCTTCTATTCCTTCTGTTTTTTTTTTCTTTTTTCTTTTTTCTGGGTCTAAGAAAGGGAAAAGTCCTTAGGCAAGTGGACTAAGATGATTTAGAGTAGAATAAGGCCTTTATTCTGGTCATTCTCATAGCATTTTACAATTTGCAAAACTTCTCAGTGTTGTTTTGGACATAAAAGAAACTACTAGAAAGAAGATGTAACTAGTTCCCCTGCCCCAAGTTCATTCTTTTCCACAAAGATTTTGTAGGTGCCCTCCCCCTACTATAATGGTATTGTGTATTTAAGCCTTTTTTTTTGTACAATTAACTGTATTTAACTGTCTTTATGTAGAGACTGGGTATTTAACTGTATCTTTTCTTCATATAGAGATTAGTTTATATGAATAAAGAGCATTCTGCACACAGATATGAGTATACATTTAAGTTGAATTTATTAAACTATTTGACTCGATTTAGGTATGCTCAATGGTATTGTCAAAATATTATTACATTCATGACTTTGAGTGACCATTCAACATTCAAACCAAAAAATTGAGCAAACCCTTATCCCAGGTCAAGATCATTATTCAACGAGCAGCTTGACCAGTTCCATCTCATATATCATACGCACAATATTGAAATTGTGCAATGAGCAATACACAGGACGCATGTAAATAATAACCTAAAACACTAACCTCATAGTAAGAACCAAGTATATACAGAGAAAAAAAAATCACTTCTTCTGTAATATACTATGTAGTACTACATAGGTTGAGAAAAAGGAATCCCAGTTTGCAGAGTCTCTCCAGAGGAAATGGAATCTCACCTGTTTGTTGAAGAATGTGTAAGATTTGAAGACTTGGAATGTGTCACATTCTAGGCAAGGAAAAGACAAAGAACAAAGACATGGAGGTTATAGTGATCCTGGCTGCTTTCACTTGGGTAAGGCTTGCAGATCCCACAGAGAAATAGGTAAGTTTTGACTGCAGGTGTGGCAGTTCCCCATTGTCTGAGAACCATGAGAAGTTACAGAGTCACCAATGCAGTTAGACCAAAAAGTCACAAAAGTGTTTTTAAGGATTAATCTGGCAATGAGGGGTTAAAGGGAAAATGGACTAAAGAAGATATGAGGCTAGAATTAGAGAGATGAGAGAGGTTAGGTGGATGGCTTTTCCCATTGTCCAGTTAGGATGGGTTCTGAGCTTAGACAATAGTAATGGCAATGAAAATTCAAAGGAAGGAATAAGGACTAATAAAAATATCTTATTTTGCTTTCTTAAAGTTCTACACTTCCTTGCCTTCTGTCTTTAAATCAATAAAAAGCCACATTGCATTTTTTTTAATTGTACTTTAGGTTCTGGGGTACATGTGCAGATCATGCAGGATTGTTGCATAGGTACACACATAGCAATGTGGTTTTCTGCCTCCATCCCCCCGTCACCTACATCTGTCATTTCTCCCCATGTTATCCCTCCCCGACCTCCCCACCCCCCGCTGTCCCTCCCTTGACCCCCTCAACAGACCCCAGTGTGTGATGCTCCCCTCCCTGTGTCCCTGTGTTCTCATTGTTCAACACCCACCTATGAGTGAGAACATATGGTGTTTGATTTTCTGTTCTTGTGTCAGTTTGCTGAGAATGATGGTTTCCAGATTCATCCATGTCCCTACAAAGGACACAAATCATCATTTTTTATAGCTGCCTAATATTCCATGGTGTATATGTGCTACATTTTCCTTGTCCAGCCTATCGATGGGCATTTGAGTTGGTTCCAGGTCTTTTCTATTGTAAACATTGCCA
>CAUYQU010072177.1:0-10283 GCA_963574635.1 Cheracebus regulus
TATTCCTTCCTGTCTCCATTGTTAAGCACAATTATTGGCATAAAAGAGGTTTTTAATACCCATTTTTAGACTGCATTCTACCCTGGGCAATAGAACAAGAATCCCATTCTCTCTCCCTCTTTCTCTTCCTCTTTCTTTCTCTCTTTCATTCTTTTTTCTTTCTTTCTTTTGCTCTTTCTTTCCTCTCTTTTTCTTTCTTTCAAAAAATAAAAAAATAAAGTGAAGATACACCAAGAAAATTAATAAATTTCATGTTATCTTAAAAAGAGACTACTCAGTGAGGCATAAAATTTCTCATAAGTTTTTTGTTGTTGTGGTTTTGGGTTTTGTTTCCTTTTCTTTTTTGAGACAGAGTCTCCCTCTGTTGCACAGGCTGGAGTGCAGTGGTGCAATCTCAGCTCACTGCAATCTTGGCCTCTAGGGTTCAAGCAACCCTCCCACCTCAGCTTCCCAAGTAGCTCAGATTATAGGCACACATCACCATGCCTGATTAATTTTTTTTTTTTTTTTTTTTGTAGAAATGGGGTTTTGCCATGTTGCCAAGGCTGGTCTCGAACTCCTGAGCTGAAGTGATCTGCCTGCCTTGGCCTCCCAAAGTGCTGGGATTACTGGTGTGAGACACTGCACTCAGCCTGGTTCATAAGCTTGAAATAGTAATAGTAGCTGCCATTTATTGTCTACCATGTGTCAAATGCTTTATTTACTTTAACTTAATGTGCACAACAATCTGGCTAAGTATTAATATCTTTACAAATAAAACTGTGGCTCTGAAATTTTGCATCATTAGCATGAAACTAATACAAAGAGACTGGTAAGCCCAATAGAGCTTTAATGAAATGCCACTGTATATGATTTTTGCCATAAAAAGAAACTGCAAAAACTGCAGTCAAAAACTGCATTTACTTAGAGGTTCTAAATAAGATAACTTTCACATGTGTCCTGAAACATAAATAAGAAGTTTGAGTGCTAGCTAATTTAATAGATTATAACTTGAAAGTGCTTGTAAAAGTAAGTATTTGGAAAGGGTAGCTGAATGTTTCTAATAAAAGATAACTATTCTGAATATAAAGAATAATAAATAAAGTTCATATGCAAAAAAAAAACATTTAACAAAAAACAATTATCACTCATTATTCCCCCCACTGTGGAGGCCAGCAAATGTTAAGAATGTGACGATCACATATAAGGAAAATTTAGCAAATAATCTTGCATCATGAAAGTCATATGTCAAAACATTACTAACTTCATTTTAAGGTCAAAGAGAAACAATAATAAAATCTAAAAAGATGGGAAAATGCTTTCAGAAGGATATCAACTAACACTCCATAGGTATCTCTGGAATACATTATAAAAGGGTGCAGGGAAATATGCTATTCAATGGCAAAAGCTGTAGCTGCTGCAGGCAAAGTGATAGCAAAGGACAGAGATGAGCTAGCAGCATGGTAGCATGCTTGTGTTACTGGAGTTGGTAAAGAAAGTTTAGATTAGCAGCACCATTTACAGTAGCGAAGACTTGGAACCAACCCAAATGCCCATCAATAATAGATTGTATAATGAAAATGTGACACATATACACCTTGGAATGCTATGCAGCCTTAAAAAAGAATGAGTTCCTGTCCTTTGCAGGGACATGGATGAAACTAGAAACCATTATCCTCAGCAAACTAACACAGGAACAGAAAACCAAACACCGCATGTTCTCACTTGTAAGTGGGAGCTGAATAATGAGAACACATGGACACAAGGAGGAAACATCATTACACACCAGGGCCTGTTGGAGGGTGGGGGGAAAGGGGAGGGAGAGCATTAGGACAAATACCTAATGCATGCAGGGCTTAAAACCTAGATGATGGGTTGATAGGTACAGCAAACCACCATGGCACATGTACACCTATGTAACAAGCCTGCACATTCAGCACATGTATCCCAGAACTTAAAAGAAAAAAGAAAATAAAGTTTGAATTACACAGAAACTTTTAGGGAAATCATGCATAAAGAAAAAGGAAGAAAATGTGAATGAAGGCAAGCACCTTTTCCAGGGAGCCGCACCAAGGAGCTGGCAGACCAGCAAACCAGTGAGTAGACAGACACACAGTTTAGAGAAATGCTATGAGAACCTCTGGTTTA
Organism: Cheracebus regulus; assembly: GCA_963574635.1. Taxonomy (NCBI): domain Eukaryota; kingdom Metazoa; phylum Chordata; class Mammalia; order Primates; family Pitheciidae; genus Cheracebus; species Cheracebus regulus. The sequence continues at coordinate 2,128 of CAUYQU010072177.1, forward strand.
AACTGGGAATAGAAACAAAGGGGGACCACAAAAGCCACATTTACGTGTGAAACCATCAAATAAAGCATGAAACCTGATACACTTCACCATGACATTACCAAATGTGTATGGATGTTTACATTTATATTTTAGCAATTCAAGATCCTCTCATGAAACAGTTTTTGCCTGCTATACAAAACCTGGTATGCCATTGTCCATCTTTAAAGACAGCAGAGGCCAGTGCTTTCCAGGAGAGGGAAAGGAGAGGAAACAGCCCTGAAAGCAGATGCCATGGGGGAGAAAAAATTGCTTAATTTTGTTGTGTGAGAAACTGATTTGCAAGCTTTTGGGCAAAGAGCCTTCTATTTCGGGTGGTCTAGATCTAGGAGTAACTGCGGAGGATAGAGTATGAAATTTGGAACTAGAGGACTCAGGTTTAGGGCAAAAGCCAGCTGACCCCGGTCAAGTAACTTACAGGCTCTTAGCTTAAGTTTCCCTATCTGTAAGATGAAATAATGGTACTAGAGAGTATGTATTTGAAAGACCATCTTGATACCTTTTAAGTATTTGCAAATAAGGTAATGTCTGAACTGCTGTTTCCCATGCTCAGATTCATAACATAATGCTTTCAACTTCCATCAAGATTTATATCTTGATGAAAAATTTACACAAAGAAATAGTGATTTTGCCACTTAGGGAAAGTAAATGTGCATGGGAGAAGAGTGTGCCCAGCAGCCAGCAAGGCTCAATGGTCAACTCTGCGGCATGTGTCCGCCCAGCAATGTCATGGCTTGACTGACCACCACTCCTGCTGAGCCTCAAAGCAATTTTGAATGACTATTATCAGAAACCTTTGGGAACAGCCTCAAACACCTGAAATCACGAATATCAAATCCACGAATGCCAACAGTGCCTTCTTACCAATAAAGCTTAGCAGAGATCTTTAATATTTCAGTCAGAAGCTGCATCCAGCACATGTAATTTGAGTGTTCTAGAACAGTGTTAGTGGGCTACCATGCTGTGTTAACACAAATGTGAAGACAGAATCATACAGTATTGAATTCGCAAAATCTTTGTCTAAGCCCTCTCTATTCCCAGCAAAATCTCAGCCAAATTCCCTTGGAGAATCCTCAGAATATCTTGGGGTTGTGAGCAGAGATGAATATTGCATGCTGGAAAGCTCTAGATAGTCTTAAAGAAGAGCAACAAACAGGAAGGAAGATGAACTACACTAAGGGAACCAGAAGATATTCTATATTGTAAGAGTATTGAATATATTCCATTCCCTAAACTTATATTTTCTTTAGGATCTCTTCCAAATCCATACTATTCGTCAGTAGAGAAGCTCGTAAGGAGAGAAAGAGCAAAAGAAGAACATAAACATTGAAATATAAATCTATAAGCTGTTACTACCTTCAAACAACGAATGAAACAGATTTGTTCTAAAGAGGATATCCATCTGATCACTTTTGGCATATGATAAAACTTAATGAAATATTTAATAATGTTATATTTAGTATATCTTGGATGATCTTTGAAGTTAGGGGTCATTATTTTGTGTGTCGTATACAAACCATGAATCATCCAGACTATAAAGGCAATCCTCAGGAGTAATTAATACGATCATTTGTTTATAAAACTCCACATATATATTTAGGTTTCTTCTTATGAACTAAATCTATTTCCAATTATACCTAATTACAATGCCGATCATTTCCAATCATTTAACTACTAACAGGGTGTTATTCTTAACACTGACCTTCTCTCTAAAATTCTATAGAGAGCTGAAGATCACATAAACAAAATGCATGTTTGAAAACCTGAACAGGCTTAATTCTTGCCATTGGAAAGGTTGGATCCTTTCCCATTCATTCTTCTTCATAATTCTTTGCATTCTTCTTCTTACTTTGCATTCTTCTTCATAATTATGATATTTCAGAGAGCAGCTATTTTTGCTGCTTTTACAATTTTTAATTACAGCTGATAAGCTGTTTATCTTATTTTGTCATACCTAAAATGCTTGCAACCTATGACTGTCACCTAACAACCTGTGAATCACTAACTAATCTAATATAGACAAAAGCCCAATTCTGATGAACTGTTTCCATGTATGTTTTCATAGGAGAAATGTTATCAAAGCATTTGCAATCTCTTGGAGTTATGGGGAAAATAACAAGAGCAACAAGTAAGTCAGGTAAACTGATTACAATTCTCAATCTTTTTCTAGCCTGTAAGAAAATTAGTCTTACAATAAGAACAAACATGATTGAGAAAAATAATCTAATTATTCAATCTATTAGTGTGTTTAAGCGATGTATTTTTTTTTAAATAGATGTTTAAATTTAAGCTACAGACTCATCAGAATTTCAAGTAAACCACATGTTTTTGACCTTGCCCTTTCCAGTAACCCACGGAAGAGAGTTCCATGCATAATTCAGTGGTGGCTTCTTCTCATCCTTTAGATCTTGGCTTAAACATCCTTTTCCCCTACCATGTTCTAATGTTCCATTATCAATTATCTCTTTCTCTCACTCCCTGTCCTCCCCTCACCGACACACAATTTTTGATGTGATTGTGTCTGCTCCATGGGAGCAGGGACTATGTCTGTTTCAATCACCAATATATTCCCAGCTCTTGACATATAACAGATATTCAATACATTAATGAGTATTAATTACATCAACAGCCTCCTTTTCAGGAAATATGAAGGCCCACCTCTCATTTGCAATTAGTTTGAACTTTTGTATTCTGAAGCTTTCCTTGAGTTTAGCTTGAGGGTTAGTGATTCCCCATGTGGGATCCTTCCTTATTGACAAGCCTTAGTGCTGAAGGAAGGAAGGGGGAATCACCCAGAGCTGTTTTGCAGTAAACCTGGGTAAACTAGCACTTTAGGAATGGAAACCCTCAAATGAGCCAGCTTTTAAATTTTTTCCAATGGGGAATTCTGGTGTCTGGCATAGAGCTTTGGAAACAGAAGGCATTTAATATTTATAATATTAAACTACCAATATTACCATAAGTTATTGGACTAGATAGAACTTAAGTTTTCTTTCAGCGAGAGCTTCTATGATGTTATGATGTGAACATGCCTAATCATGAGCCTGCCACAACCTATTTTCAATCTTGTCCCCCTCCTAGAGTCGCCCTTACTCTGTAAAAGACATCAACATCCAGCCATTAGCCCATGCTACCCATCTAGGGCTTACGTGAAATCCATTTCTTTCTTTCACCATCCACCCCTGCCAACCAGTGATCATTCCCAAAGGACTTTATTTGTATCTTTTTTTCAAAAATCCAATTGCCTTCTCCATCTCTCTCACTGACTAGTTCAGGCCTTCATTATATTTATTCAAACTAGAGATTAAAAATATCAACTTGTTAGAAGACTGTCCTCATGACCATATTTATTCTGTCACACTTCTGCAAATCTAAGTATAAATGGGTTTAGAAATTAGAATTGGTTAACTAGCAAATCACTCAGTTCCTAGGACATTGAATACCTTCATATATCTATTTGGGTAATAACTACCGAGCAACCAGAAGGCTAGAGCATGGACAATTTACTTCATTTAGATGTCTTGCCAAGAGATACTGATATAAAGAAGCAGACCAGTTATGCAGTAAAATTCACATTTCATGTTCAAATGGCTAAAATCACTAGTCTGGGGGAACTGCTGCTTTATACATGTAACCCCAGGCACAGACTCATAGAAAGCAACACAAACTGCTACATACTTACTCTACAGAATAAGTTTGCAAATTTAACCTACAGTACACTAAAATGCAGCATATCTTGTATTAGCCATATTTTAATATATACTTTCTGTATTTCCTTCCTGCCATTATCCTTCTCAGTCATATGAGTGAACTATAAATGACTGAAAAGTAAAGGGGTCACCATTAAAAGGAGCCCTAAATAGCACAATGATTCCATTCCCTCCTCCATCAAGAAGCCATCCCAACTCAGCAATTAAACCAAGCAAATCAGGCTAACAGAGCGTACACATAATGACAGAAATGAAAAGCACAGCCAATAATTACCAAACAAGCCATTTTCTTTTATCAGGATTTCCTCTTCCCCATCATTCATCTCACCAGAGAAGCATACACTAAGGACGTGACTCCATGAGTTTTTATCATGGATTCTGCAATAACCTGAACACATTTTCTTTATCCTCTCACAATAGAAACATAATGCAAGCCACATCTGTGATTTTAAATGTTCTAGTAGGCACGTTAATAAAGTAAAGTAAAAAGAAATAAATGAAATTAACTTGGATAATGTATTTAATCCAGTATATCTAAAATGTAATTTTAACATGTTATCAGTATAAAAATTCTTGAAATATTCTATATTACTTTATGGCATGAAGTCTTTAACATGGTGTGCGTATTTTACATTTATAACACATCTCAAGTCAGACTAGCTTTATTTTAAGTTGCATATGGCTAGCGGTACCACATTAGACAGAACAACTCCAAACAAAAACATCCAACCAAGTGAGAAAGGTTGCTCTATTGGCCTTGCAGAAAAATACCAGCAACTGCATGATACCTTAAGAAGGTGAATGCTAAGCAGCTTGATAAAATAACACATGAATGCCTTTGAAAGCAAAGATGTATTTTTTTGAAAGTTAGTAACATTTTTAGGAATATTAAAAAAGGAAGGAGATAATGATCATAGCAATTTTTAATACAGAATTGGAGTTCCTGATGGTATCTCCAAACTGCAGTATCTGTTCATGGAATAATTATTTTCACAGCCTCTCAGAAGGAAGTGATCATATCCTTAAATAATTGAAAAGCAAAACTCCAAGACTAGACACAGAAGAACAGAATGTCAAGAGGAAAATGTCATTCAGACGGATGAAGATAGAATGTAACACAACTGGGAAAGCCCACAACCTTTGGAACTAAATAAAATCCAGTGCAGGGGATAGTTTGATACCCAACATTCTGGGAAAGCAGAATTCTCTTAACCAGCATATTTATAAAAACATATGACTCGATAGCTAATGTGGTAGTGAGTACTTGGGGGTATGGTATGATCCAAATATGACTTAAGAATCAATAAAAAAAAACTACATGGTGTTTGTTCACTATCATTTTATAGCAGGTATTTAACTGCATTATCAATCTGTGAAACTAGGCATTAATATGGTGTGTGCAGGGCAATGCTTCACTAACCACAACATGGGATTAGAGCCCCCTCTTTACCTATCACTGCCACATCTCAAAATTTACTGTTTATCCAGTTTTCTGTTTGCCATACAAAAAGAAGCTGCATTTTATTCCTTACACCCCACAACTGCAACCCTCATCACACACTTACACACACACACACACACACACACACACACAGACTGCAAAGTCTTTGCCATAAGAAAGGACTTCCAACACTGACTTCTGACCAGCACCATCCTCCTGACTCATGAGAGCCATCTGTAGTGAGGAGATTCAGTTTCCTGATCACATGAGATTAGTTCTAGATGATGGCAATTTTTAACTCTATTTGCACTGCTAATGATACCACTCAGTTCTTCTAGGGCCTTTATTTCCACCATGGTCAGGAAAGCTTAACATAGTTGCCTACCACTGAAAATATTTTGAATTCTGTTATTCAACAGGAGAATCTCTTTGATTTCACCAAGTACCTTTATGTGTTAGAGTAGTTCCTCTGTGCTGTTGATTTCTCTATGCTACATAATTATGATTATAAAATTGTAACCAATTGTCATGTGTTCCCTACAGAGTCAGTTTGCACACATCCCTATACACAAATCAAATTTTGTACATAACCTTTCTACTGATTCACATTTTTTTTTCAATTAAATATCTTTTCTCTTAGTGGGGAGCAAATTTGGTTTATGGCATAAAATTCATAAGTTAATTTTCTTGTGCAGTTTATAACTTGAAGTTAACGATTATTTTAAGCATTCCTAAAAAATCAGTTTAAAATTTTTTATGCATGTTTAACAATCATTAATCATCTTTTAGTCATCCTAAAACTGAGTCTGACAAATATAGTGTAATTGTTTTTTCCATGGTTGCTCAATTGAACAAATTTCTTGAATCAAAATGTATGCTGCTTATATACACAATCAGTTCCTACCAATTTTGATTTCAAATGTGTTAATTTACTGTGAACATTTTATAAGGCTATCTATAAAGATTTTCTCATGGATAATTATTTATGGAAGAATATAATTTTAAAATAAAAAAATTAGCTAGCCACAATTATAAAATATTGAGCAAAATTTTAAAAGTGTATTCCTTTCTCATTCAAATGTTTCTTTTGTCCATATTTACTTTGCTTTCATATATATTACACATATTAGAAATGAACTTGCACAGACAATCTTCTGCAAGTTTAGTTTAGAACTTGGAATATTGTTGATGGCACTCTCTCTATGGCCCTTGATTGAATGCATTTTCTTTCACTAAAAATGCAGATAGTGCACATACCCAAATGAATATGTTATAGAATATTATAGACCCAATTGCTCAATTCAGGATCTTAAATTTATCTTGAGGTATGTGTGGTATCTTTGTATCTAACTGGCATGCAAATTTATTCTTATTTTGCTTTTTCTAAGTGTGCTACCAAAATGAGATGCATTTTTTCTATGATTAATGTCAAAGGCACTCTGAATTAATTTATTTCTATCATTTTCTCCAACATTTTAATTAAGCTGCTCCTTAACCTTCTCAGATTTGTTCTTTTAGTTATAATAGAAACTGATAAGATGGTTCCTGTGATTAAAAACAAAATATCTTGTATTCCCAAGATCCAAGCCTGGGTAGAAAACAGAACTCAGTTTTCAAATATCTTGGCCACTGTTTCATTAAGCTTTGGACGCTTCTACTGAACTTTTCTCCCCCGGGCCCCAAATGCCAGACCTAAAAAAAGTGTAACTGATAGATTCACAGATAATTATTTATTGTGAGTTTTATCAACAGTATTGTCAGCCTGTTTTGTCACTTACTACACAGTACATATACATCACTAATGCATGCATCAATGTGTTTAAACTTAACATAATAATGACCTCACTTCTTTGTTCACATCACCTCTTCTTCATACCCCTGAAGCATTCATGTACCTGAGAGTACCTATCACCATTCTAAACACAATTACATTAACTATATTTCATGTATACATTAGAAGTGTATTGTGCTAGAGATTCTCTTCTTCTGCTTATTTCTTCATATGATTCTTACTCAATGCCTCCTAACTCTTGGCAGTATAAAAACTATAACTACAGAAGGAGATAATGTAAGTAGTACTGAGTTTTAAAAGACAATGAGAGGCACATTGTAATCTTCAGCATCCAATACATGGCTCATTGTATTACTCAGTGCTATGGTTTGTATATAGTTTGTTTAGCCTTACAAAGTCTCAGGTTGAAATTTGATCTCTACTATAGGAGGTGGGTTTCTGGGTCATGGGGGTGGATTTCTCATGAATGGCTTTGTGCCATCCTCCCAGTTGTGTGCAAATTCTCGTATTCGTTTCCATGATAAATGATTGTTAAAAAGACCCTGGTACCTCCTTAATCTTTCTCTTTTGCACCTTCTCCCCTCTGCCTTTTGCCATGATTGGACACAGTGTGAGGCCCTCCCTATATGCAGATGTTGATGCCATGCTTCTTGCACAGCCTGTACAACTGTGAACCAAATACACCTCTTTTCTCTATAAGTTACCTACCCTCAAGTATGCTTTTGTAGTAACACAAATAGATTAAGACACTTGATAAATGGTTACTGAATAGCATTGATAAAGGATGACTACAATAATTAGGTCATTGAGTTCAAAAAGTATATAATAAAGAAGCACTTCTGGAATGGCTCCTCCATAGAAATAAAAACAATGGCAAAAAGTTATCAAAATATACTTTTCTTAGAAGTCTGGAAATGAATCAAAGGCTTGCACCAATCTGAGGAGCATTTATTAAACAGCTGACTCTAGGGAAGAAGAGTGAGCTTTGTGGCATTTTTCTTGACCTATTCCCATTTATTTGTATCCCGGTCAACTGAGATTATCAAGTCTGAAGAACAAAAAAAGAAAAGACAATGAAGAAAACTGAACAGTCCTTCAGTGACCTGCAACTTCTCGTTGGAAACAATGGTGATCAGATGGCAGCAGAATGACATATAAAGGTGCTGAAAGGAAAAAA
>CAUYQU010072181.1:0-12517 GCA_963574635.1 Cheracebus regulus
ATTGGTTATTAAGAAGCTATGGTTGCAGCACCTTGTTTGCATACTGGGCTCTTTAAGGGAAGACCAGGCTGTGCGAGCAAGGGAGAAGGGAACATGCCCGAGCATGTCTGAGCTTGCTCGGGGCTTTTAAAAGGAAAAAAAAGGAGGGGGCGGGTACGTCCGAGCTCCCAGCAAGGCAACCGGCCTTACACCGGGTTTAAGTGAATCTCCTGCCTCAGCCTCCTGAGTAGCTGGGATTACAGTTAGGCACCACCACGCCTGGCTGATTTTTGTATTTTTAGTAGAAATGGGGTTTTACCATGTTGACCAGCCTGGTCTTGAACCCCTGGCCTCAAGTGATCTGCCTGCCTTGACTTCCCAAAGTGCTGGGATTACAGGCATGAGCCACTGTGCCTGGCCTACATTTATATTATTACCAGGAGGCAGCCGTTTTCTCTTAGAATTATGCAAATGGTTTAGAATTATGCAAATAAAGACATGCAAACAAAAGCTCAGTGAGGTGGGGGAGGATTACACTTAATACAGGTGATTTTCAAAGCTCTTTAAGACACCCCTCTCAGTTTTCACTAACAGCGCTCTCTTGGCTCTTTGCCAGTCTGTTTAGAATTTGGCACTTCTTCATAATCTTTCAACCAAATACCTGTAAGTTCATTCTAAAGCTCCTATCCTGGCCTCATTTTGCAAGTGGAGAAATCTAGGCATAAAACAGGAGCTCAGTGTCTGTGGGCTGACCTTGAGTCTTGACCTCTATCCTGTTCCATCTTCCCTCGGCTGAAAACTCTGATCCAATTCTTCCCAGGCTGGCCCTCTCATGATATTATCTGGAGGGCAATAGGACCTAGGGAGGTTCAACCCTGCCGCTGAGGGAGACACACCTGCCTAACCGCGTGGGTAGTGTGGGAGCAAGCCACTTAACTAGTTAGGGAGGGCGGGGTAGAAGTGGGTGCCTGTTGCTCTTAGGGAAGAGTGAAGCTGTGGCTCCCGCCTGGATCTGGAGATCGCGGTCAGAAGTGCTTCTGAAGAGTGGCCGAAGCCTCCTTTTGTCCCCCCTCTCCTGACCGCCCCCTTGGAACTCTCCAGCTGGTTTTATTTGGCCCCAGCCATCCCGCCCATCTCGCCTGCCCCCACCGTCCTGGTGCCTTAGTTCTCGAAGCTGACGACCTTTCGCAGCAGGAATCACAAGCCAGGCAGGACCCTGGCACCAGACGGCGTCCAGGAGTTTGGCGACATCTGTCCAGGCAGGTTGACATCCCGCACATCGTGCCTCTCACTAGCAAAGTTTCTCCGCGGAGAAGCAGCCTCTCCAGCCTTTTCTTGATCCTGTACAGTGCGCGCACTCTGCTTCTCTCCCCCAACCCGGTACTTGGAGACAGGGTGGTGACAATACTCCAGTCCCGTGCCCGGCGGTCTTGGGGGCGGGGCTTGGGGGAATCCGAGGAGCCATCCTGAGAACCCTGGACTCAGCGAAAGTCCTGAGGGCGCGCAGGTGAGCAGGCAAGCTAATAGCTACAGCCTAGCAGTAGCTAGGATACCCAGGCACTGAACTGAATCCCCCGAAGGGACGCTCAGACTGCGCCCTCTCTTCTGCCCTGGCTCAGCTCTCCACTGACTTGAGAGGACACACTAGTCAGGACTCTTTGTGAGGAGCTGCTGAGTGTCGGTGCCCCGACAGAGTGGCCACTCCCTGCCTGAGGGACTGCGAAAGGAGCCACCACGGAAGCTGCTGTTCCCAGGACCCTTCACGTCCCTGGAGTTGGACTCTGGATGGGGCGCTGGGATGCTTGCTTTTGTCTTGTTCCAGTTTCACAGCAAGTATGTTGACGATTGGAATCCTGAATCAATTAAGAGTCAAGTTCAAAGTGGTACTCCTGGGCTTTCCATCCCAGACTCCAACTCGAATCTGAGTCTGGAAGACCGTGGTCTCTTGCTCTAACTAGTGAATCTCCATTCCCAAACTGGACTTGACAGAGCTCTCCTCACCTATACTTGGACTGCAGCGGTACTGGGTTCTCTTGGGGATGGGTGAGAGGGTGCTCTGAACACCAGACCACAACATTCAGAAAGAAACTCGACAATGGACAGAGTTTATGAAATTCCTGAGGAGCCAAATGTGGATCCGGTTTCATCTCTGGAGGAAGATGTCATCCGTGGAGCTAACCCTCGATTTACGTTTCCATTTAGCATCCTTTTCTCCACCTTTTTGTACTGTGGGGAGGCTGCATCTGCTTTGTACATGGTTAGAATCTATCGAAAGAATGGTGAAACTTACTGGATGACATACACCTTTTCCTTCTTTATGTTTTCATCCATTATGGTCCAGTTGACTCTCATTTTTGTCCACAGAGATCTAGCCAAAGATAAACCACTATCATTATTTATGCATCTAATCCTCTTGGGACCTGTTATCAGGTGAGCAACTTTAAAATCTTTTCCTTACCCCCCAACCCCGCAGAGAAGGATCATTTACAAGATGGATATTATGGCTCTAATCTAATCAGTTCTCTCATTTCCTCCCACTCTCGGCTTCCCTGTCTGCCATCCAGAAAACTTATCTGAAATCTTAAATGCCACTATGATGAACATGTGGTATGTACCTGTTTTCCAAAACAATGAACAATACCATTGACAACACTTTATTAGAGAATGTTTGCTGTCTGGATTTGGGTTGTGTCAACTAGTATGGGAACAATAAGACATGATCTCCCTGTGCATGTAGGCCACAGCTGCACAGTGCGTGATTTTATTTTTTTAATTTTTTTTTTCTGAGACAAGGTCTTGCTCTGTCTCTCAGGCTACAGTGCAGTGGTGTGATCATGGCTCACTGCAGCCTTGATCTGGGATCAAGCGATTCTCCCACCTCAGCCTCCCAAGTAGCTGGGACCAAAGTATGCGTCACTACACCTGGTTAATTAAAAAAAAAAATTTTGTAGGCTGGGTGCGGGGGCTCGCGCCTATAATCCCAGCATACTGGGAGCCCGAGGCAAGTGGATCACCTGAGGTCAGGAGTTCAAGGCCAGCCTGGCCAACATGGTGAAACTCTGTCTCTACTAAAAATCAGCTGGGCATGGTGGCACACATCTGTAATCTCAGCTACTTGGGAGGCTGAGGCAGGAGAATCACTTGAACCCGGAAGGTGGAGGTTGCAGTGAACCAAGATCATTCCACTGCACTCCAGCCTGGGTGATAGAGTGAGACTCCATAGCAAAACAAAAACAAAAAATTTTTTTTTTTTTGTAGAGATGGGGTCTCATGTAGACTGGGCTCAAGTGATCTTCCTGCCTTGGCCTCCCAAAGTGAGCCACCCCGCCTGGCCTGAGTGTATATTTTGACTCTACGTTTCGGATGCTTTGTAAATTGGGTAAAAGTTTCTTTACACTGAGCTGCTTAGACTGGTGCTACTGCCATTTTCAAATTTTCCAGAGGAATTTGACATCTGGAAAATATTTTAAACCATCTGTGGTAATTTGGTACCCCAACCCAATGTAGTTCAGTTCTCTTTTGAGTTTATCTCTGTATATTTCTGCAATAAAGATACAAAGTTGGGAGAGGGCAAAGGAAGACACTTCATCTTTCTATGTGGATGCAGTAGCACAATTTAGTAGTATCAAGTATTTCCATTCAGATTCCCTTGAAGTGGAGAGAATGTACTTAATCCTAGGGAGACAAGTATCTGTGTCAACAATCTCATCTGGATGCTATGGGGTTTTCAAGGTAGAGAGATGTTGCAAAACTTATGAGTTCAGGAGTAAGGAATGGACCAAGTTTGTCTTGATTGCAAGAGAGGCAGACAACTGCAGTCAGCCAAGGAATAGGGGTCAGAGTGTTGCAATGGGAAGACACCTCATCATTAGACAACTAAAAACAGTCTGTGAAACTTATTAAGGATGAGACTCCCTCCTTTATAAAATTTCATATCTGTACATATGTATAATTTTTATTTGTCACTTATACCTCAATAAAGCCAGAAAAATTTATCAATACATTTTTAAATAGGGAGGAATTGTTTAGGCTCCATCAAAGAGAATACGGGATATCAACAGAAACAGTGGCCTGAAATTCAGGAGACTTGGAGTCTAGTCTTCCCTCTGACATTGACTAGTTGTGTGTTCTTGGTAAAATCTTTGAAGATGCCTTCACAGGAAGGCTTGTACAGTTCCCTCATCTGTAAAGCAAATGGGTTAGTCTAAATCATGGGTCTCAAATTCAAACACTTGCAGGGACCAGGCAAGTATCATAAATGAATGAAGCAGACCTAGTATAAGAAAAAACAGTAGCCTTGTGTGTGATGATAAATGAAAACGAAGTCTCAGTGTTAGAGAAGTACTAAGGAGTAGTGAGTACCATGGTAATCTGAAGTCTGCATGACCTGCCTAAAGGAGGTAGCCCCTCTACAGCCCCAGCCCATTGTTTCTGTGTTGGAATTCAGACCCAGTATTGCCAGATCCCCTAGCTTTTCAGGAGATGCTGCAAGGTAGGATTTTTATATGAAATGTATGATTGTAAATGTTCACAACTGACTAAAAAAAACAACAACAACACAGGATGGGCAAAACCACATCTGTTGATCAGCTATAACTCAGCGGGCCTATATGCATCTTTGGACTGGGTGATTTAAAGGTCCTTTACAGTTCTAAATCTTTGAAGTTAAGCTGTAAAAGGAAGACCTCATCTTGACCTTGAAACCAAGAAATTTTAAGATGTCACTAGAGGAGCAAATAAACTATTACTCTCTCCTTTTTCAAATACAATATATTGAGTTAACCAATTGAAAACTCTCAAGATACAAACTTCAGAAAGTACCCAGCTGCACCCTCCCCTCTTTTTGACTTCGTTTGTTTTGTGAACCCTCTGTGTGGAGTGTTGAGTACTGTTTTTTATTTTTGTTGTTTAACTTCCACTAGAAATGATTGGGAAGCGTTTATAACCTCAGGCAGCTAAGCCCATAGCAGAGAAAAGATAATTAAAAACTCATAAATTATACTCTGGATTTGCTTATTTTCAAGGCCAATTACTTGTTAGGTAGGAACTTGATTAGTGCTATCAGGCACATGAAGATGTTTGTAGGGTCTGGCTCCCTTACATGAAATGCAAGCATGCTTCTGAAATGAAAATGTATCCTAATTTACTGAAGCTTATAAATGGGTAAACATCCTTACTTAAACCAGAAAATAGCCTTGAGAATAGAAACATAAACGGAACATTTCATGCCACCTACTTCTCCAATACTGTTCTCCAGTTTAGCAATAATACTGATGAGTTTGTGTTAAAATCTAAAATTTTTAATTGAAAATCCACTTATGCAGAACAAGAATAGGAAAAAAAAAAAGTGTTGCTTTCTCTTCTCTGTTCTTTTCTTGCATCTTTTTCTTTCCCAGGGCTTAGAGTTTGTCCCTAGAAGGTGAAAGTTTCAAACTACATGCTTCAGAATGGTACACATGCATCAATCTTAGGGTGGTCTGTGGAGACTGGCAGCCAGCATATGTTCCAAACTTTCCTATCAAAAGCTAAAGCCTGGAGAACATATCACTCTCTGAGCTTGTCTTTGGTCTACTTTTCTGTTAAATTTCATTGCTGTTGTTATTATCCTCTCCTCCCATAGTTGCTTACCCTGTATTCTTTTCTTCCCGTTCTTTCATTTACTCAGCACATATTTCTGAAATATGCACTAAGTGATAAGAGCTGTGAACACGATAAATACAACCCTTCACCTCAGTCTATTGGGGAAGATGTCTTAATTCCCACAACAAATGTTTTTACTAGTCGTAAACTAGTCCACAGCTTTTTTTCATTCAAAGTAAGTGGGGAAATGGTAACTCAGGTGTTCCAGAACGAGATGTTCTAGTTGCTTTTCTTCCACTTACCACATCAGAGCTGCTAAAGACTTCTGATTTGTATGGGAGAGATGGGAAGGACATAGCAGGAAATGTCATCTTATCCTTATTCCGAAGATGATAGGCTTTCATAAGGATGTTTTTGTCTTTGTAAAGGAAACAATCCAGTTTAAAAGGCTTTTGTCCACAAACAGGCCAGGAGGCACAAAAAAATAACTATTACAGGCCGGGTGCGGTGGCTAACGCCTATAATCCCAGCACTTTGGGAGGCCGAGGTGGGTGGATCACGAGGTCAAGAAATCGAGACCATCCTGGTCAACATGGTGAAACCCTGTCTCTATTAAAAATACCAAAATTAGCTGGGCATGGTGGTGCACGCCTGTAGTCCCAGCTATTCGAGAGGCTAAGGCAGGAAAATTGCTTGAACCCGGGAGGCGGAGGTTGCGGTGAGCCGAGATTGCGCCATTGCACTCCAGCCTGGGTAACAAGAGCGAAACTCCGTTTCAAAATATACACGTATATAATAACTATTACAGTGATCTTTTGAGGGTCTAGGTATGTAGTTCATTTGGTTTTGAGTTGTTATCTTTTAAGTACCTTTGTTGCTTTCATGGCTTTCTGTGTATATGAGAGATTTTTTTTCCCTAATCTCTCCCAAGACTTTTTGGCTGTGATATAGTTGTGAGTCTTTTCTTGAAAAAGCAGAATCTGGCCAGGTATGGAGGCTCACGCCTGTAATCCCAGTACCTGGGAGGCAGAGGCGGGCGGATCACCTGAGGTCAGGAGTTCAAGACAAGCCTGGCCAACATAGTGAAAACCCATCTCTATTAAAATTACAAAAAAAAAAAAAAAAAAAAAAACTTAGCCCGGCATGGTGGCACTCACCTGTAATCCCAGCTACTCAGGAGACTGAGGCAGGAGAATCGCTTGAACCCAGGAGGTGGAGGTGCAGTGAGCAGAGATCACGCCACTGCACTCCAGCCTAGATGACAGAACCAGACTGTCTCAAAAAAAAAAAAAAAGGCAGAATTGTAAACCTTGATTATGAAGCTGAATGCTTTGAGTGAGGGCTGCATTACCTCATGAATTTGAGATAAGAAAACAGGGCCTTTTGGAACCTTTATCATTTCCCTAGGAACTTAATATATTGACTTAATACCGTTGTGTTCAAGGTACTTTTCTACCTGCCACAGGCCTATTTGTAAAAACACAAAACAATTCCTCAAGTCCTCAAAGAAATACTCCTGAAATGGTGTTCTTAGGTCAGTCGATGACTGAACAGAAAAGGATTTAGACTCACGTAACTTGTAGAAGGCGTGACCAACCCTTTGACTTATGAGAAATGCTCAGAACAGGAGAGAAAAAGACAAAAAGTAGTGCAGGCTGGCCATGGTGTCTCACACATATCCCAGCACTTTAGGATCCCAGCACTTTGGGTCAAGGCAGTAGGATTGCTTGAGCCCGGGAGTTTGAGACCAGTCTGGGCAACATGTCGAGATCTCGTCTCTACAAAAATAAAAATAAAAATAGCTGGCATGGTGGTATGCACCTGTAGTCCTAGCTACTCTGAAGGCTGAGGTGGGAGGATCACTTGAGCCCAAGAGGTCAAGGCTGCAATGAGTTATGATTGTGCCACTGCACTCCAGCCAGGGTGACAGAGTAAGATCTTGTCTCAAAAAAAAAAAAAAAAAATTAAAATTAAAGTAGCACAATCTCTCCAAGTTATTTTTTCCCCTCATTACAACCTCCCTTCCCAGGACAGCTTTAGTTAAGTTCCCATGATGCTTTCCTTCTGCAGATGTTTGGAGGCCATGATTAAGTACCTCACACTGTGGAAGAGAGAAGGGCAGGAGGAGCCCTATGTCAGCCTCACCCGAAAGAAGATGCTAATAGATGGCGAGGAAGTGCTGATAGAATGGGAGGTGGGCCACTCCATCCGGACCCTGGCTATGCACCGCAATGCCTACAAGCGTATGTCACAGATCCAAGCCTTCCTGGGATCAGTGCCCCAGCTGACCTATCAGCTCTATGTGACCCTGATCTCTGCAGAGGTCCCCCTGGGTAGAGGTGAGTGGGGTCAGAAAAGGGGAGGGCTCCAGTTAAATCAAGGGTCTCAGAAGTCTAGACCCAAGCTGTCTAATATACTGGCCATTAGCTTCATGTGGCTATTTAATTTAAAATTAAATAAAATTTAAAACTTCTTCATTAATACTAGCTACATTTCAAGTTCTCAGTAGCCATATGTGGCTAGCAGCTACGTATTGGGTGGCACAGGTATAATAAACATTTCCATCATCACAGAAAGTTCTATTGGACAGCACTGGTAGATAGTCAAAGAACTCGTGGAGTCAGACATTTCAAGCCTGCCAGATTTCTTAAACAGGTAAGCTGTTTAGAATAAAAATGTCACAGATAAACCTTCTCTGTGCCCAGAAAATGCTAGTAATACCAGCAGTCAGTGGATGTTTTCCCTTGCCCAAAATGTTTAAATTATGCTGTTAGTTGTTTTGTTGGTTTAGGGATGGCAGTCTTTAATAAGAGGTTCCCAAATAGTACTGATCATCAGAATTATGTGATGAGCTTCTTTTTGAAATTATATCTGCTCCCCAGACTTGAATCAATGTTAGAGTGTGGGGGAACCAGGAATATGTATTTCTGAAAAGTACCCCAGTTGGTTTTGATCAGCCACATTTGGGAACCAATGATTTAATCATTTCTGCTAATGCCATTGGAGAGAAAGAAAAGGAGCGTGGGGTGAATACTAATGAGAGTCAGGCCTGGTTCAAGTTCTGACCTTCACTATGATCTTTGGAGGAAGTTACAAAGCAATCACTGACCTAATTTCCCACTTGTAAAAGAGGGATCCTGAAATGAGTAAGACCTGTAGCAGAAGATGAAATGTGAGTCAGTGTTTTCAAAGTTGAGAGAAATTGTTGTTAATGAATTTTAACAGCCTGAGATTTGCTTCACCTGTTTGGGCAGGCGCTAGTATAGGTGTGGGTACAGCTTTGGACCATTTCCTTATTATTAGGTTCTGACCCTGTTTGGCAGAGTCCCATGTCTCAAATAAGGTAAGGAGGAAATTTGCCCTATTTTGTCTTTTTTCCCCATTAAGAATTGTTCTTCAAGTTCTATTGGTTTTGAAGCTTTTCACATATATTCCTAGTAGTTTGAGGAGAAAATTCTTTGGAAATGATGATGCATTTCCTTCTGAGAATTTTGAAGGTCATCAAATCATCTAATACAAATAGTGTACATTACAGCTGGGTGCAGTGACTCATGCCTGTAATCCTATCACTTTGGGAGGCTGAGGCAGGCAGATTACTTAAAGTCAGGAGTTTGAAACCAGCCTGGCCAACATGGTGAAACCCTGTCTCTACTAAAAATACAAAAAAAATCAAGGCTGGGCATGGTGGCTGACGCCTGTAATCCCAGCACTTTGGGAGGCCGAGGCGAGTGGATCACCTGAGGTCAGGAGGTTGAGACCAGCCTGGCCAACATGCGAAACCCCGTCTCTACTAAAAATACAAAAATTAGCCGGGCATGGTGGCATATGCCTATAATCCCAGCTACTTGGGAGGCTGAGGCACAAAAATCACTTGAACCTGGGAGCCAAGAACACACCCATTGCACTCCAGCCTGGGTGACAGAGTGAGACTCTGTCTCAAAAAAAGAAAGAACTCAGCCAGGCATAGTAGCAGGAGCCTGTAATCCCAGCTACTTGGGAGGCCGAAGCAGGAGAATTGCTTGAACCTGGGAGGTGGAGGTTGCAGTGAGCTGAGACTGTGCCAGTGCACTCCAGCCTGGGCAACAGAGCAAGACTCCCATCTCAAAAATAAATTAATTAAAATATAAGCATACATTACAAAAGTAATACTTGCACAAACTGACCTACAAGTAATTGTATATGCACAGAAAATTCCTGGAAAACTATACAAGAAACTACCTCCACGGAGTGGGAATGAAAATTCAGCAGTCTTTTTTTTTTTTTGAGACAGAATCTCGCTCTGTTGGCCAGTCTGGAGTACAGTGGTGCAATGTCGGCTCACTACGACCTCCGGCTTCTGGGTTTAAGCATTTCTCCCACCTCAGCCTCCCAAGTAACTGGGACAACAGGCACATGCCACTGTACCTGGCTAATTTTTTATATATATTTTTAGTAGAGATGGGGTTTCGCCATATTGACCAGGCTGGTCTTGAACTCCTGACTTTATGATCCGCCCCGCTCTACCTCCCAAAGTGCTAGGATTACAGGTGTGAGCCACTGCACCTGGCCTAGCAGTCTTAATTTTTACTTTAAATTCTTCTATATGGTTTGAAAATTTTTTCATGATCATGCATTACTAGCTTTGGTCTTTATTATTTTTCTTAATTACAAAAGTCAGACATGGTTATAGTAAAAATTAAAAACCATATAGAATAGATATAAAATAGGAAATGTGATCTCACTCCTCAAAGATAAATTCAGTTAATCATCCAGTATATATCCTTCTGGACTTATTTTTACTATGTAAACATAAACATACATACAACATATATTGTATATGTCTTTGTCCAAACATGGACTGTGTGAAACATTCTGTTCAACAACATCTTTTTCAAAAGTACTGTATGCCAGTACATATTTTCTCAAATTATTTATATATACATGTATAACAATAATAAGCATAAGATACGGATTTCCTTTATATGAATTAGAGTATTCATTCTTATTCTCCTAACTTTGTATTGATAGGATTCTATTGATTGTCTCAAAAAAGAAGAAAAAAAAGGTAGCACAACTTCCCCAAGTTATTTTTTCCCCTCATTACAACCTCCCTTCCCAGGACAGCTTTAATTAAGTTCCCATGATGCTTTCCTTCTGCAGATGTTTGGAGGCCATGATTAAGTACCTCACACTGTGGAAGAGAGAGGGGCAGGAGGAGCCCTATGTCAGCCTCACAAATTTTAATTTTTCACACACACAAAATTTTCTAATTACAAATTATGCCACAGTTAACATATTTATAAATGTGTACTTGAATCAGACTTTGTAGGATAAATTTATAGCAGTAGAATTGCTGGGTGAAAGGATACGTATGTTTAAAATTTTATTGATATTGTCAAATAACTCTCCCCCAAAGATATATGAATTTATACTCTCAACAACGGTATACAAATGTGCCTATTTCTGTGTCTTCATATCCTAAATGAAATATTATTTGTATAATTATAAGATAATTGGCTTTCTTTGGTTATGAATGAAGCTAAGCATCTTTTTGTGTTTGACCATTGTGTGTTCTGCAAATTGCTTGTTTATATATTTTACTCACTTCTTCTAGTGGGTTGTCTTTTTTATATTAATTGTTAGTAGCTATTTACTTATTCTTGTTATTAATCCTTTCTCTGCTGTGAATGAGTATATATGCATATATTTGTATAATTTTTTGCTTGGACATACACACGTTTTAAATATGTGTATACATATCATACATGTAATATATGTGTGGTATATTATCCACAATACATTTTGTAGTATCTTCGGGCATTCTGAAGTATTACATTTTTATGTATTCAAATTCTTTATTGCTTTTAGATTTTGTGCCTTTCTTACAAAGGCCTGTCACATCTGGTAGAACAATTTACCCCAATTTTCTAAGTAGATCAATTTTCAAGATCAGTTTTTTAATTCCTCCAACAAAAAACAAAGCAAAATAATAACAACAAAAGAAAAACCATTTCATTAAGATTCTGACTGGGATTTGAATGAAATTACTTAGGTTATTTAGGGGCAATTTACATCTTCATAGGATTGATGGACTTCATATTGTGAAATGATAAATCTCTCCATTTTATTAAATATTTTAAAATGTACCTCAGTAAAATTGTATAGTTTTCTTGCTGCGGGTCTTACATTTTTATAAGCCTTATGTTCAGATGTTCCATCAGTTTTAAAATGACCTAATTTTCTAAGTACCAGGATAGTATCCAGGTAAAGTAAACCCACCTACCACCCTTTTAGAAATAGGGTGATGATGAAGATGATGAAGAAGAATAGGAAGAAAAGGAGGAGGGGAGGAGGAGAAAAAGGATAAGAAGGGAAGGAGGAAGAAGAAGAAAGAAGAACATAAGTAAAAGATAGTATTTATTAGGTTCTAGGCATTTCTCTAAGCCCTTTACATGTAAATGTTTATTTAATCTTTACCACAACCCTATGAGATAATTATGATTCTCATTTTACAAATGAAGAAACAGACACACTGAGAGTTTCAGTATATTCCCCCAAGGTCCCATATGAAGCAGTTAGCAAAGATTGGATTGGAATTCAGGGTGTTTGCCTCCAGAACCTGTGTATTTTGTCCTCTTATGGCGTGAGTCTATTTGTAGGGACACAGATTGAAAATGTTTTTACCGGCTGGGTGTGGTGGCTCATGCCTGTAATCCCAGCACTTTGGGAGGCCGAGGCGGGCGGATCATGAGGTCAAGAGATCGAGACCATCCTGGCCAACATGGTGAAACCCTGTCTCTACTAAAAATGCAAAAGGCCGGGCGTGTGGTGGCAAGTGCCTGTGGTCCCAGCTACTCGGGAGGCTGAGGCAGGAGAATCGCTTGAACCCAGGAGGCGGAGGTTGCAGTGAGCCGAGATCGCGTCACTGCACTCCAGCCTGGCGACAGAGCAAGAATCCGTCTCAAAAAAAAAAAAAAAA
>CAUYQU010072182.1:0-24315 GCA_963574635.1 Cheracebus regulus
TTATTTATTTTTTTATTTTTCTTTTTTTAAAGATGGGGTTTCACCATGATGGCCAGGCTGGTCTTGAACTCCTGACCTCAGGTGATCCACCCACCTCGGCCTCCCGAAGTGCTAGGATTACAGGCGTGAGCCACCGCGCCCAGCCGCAAAAAGCAATTTTTAAAAAACATTTGTATCAGCTTTTAAATTTTAGAGACAAAAAGATGCATCAACAGTCTGAAAAACCAACAGCAACAGCCAGGTGCGGTGGCTCATGCCTATAATCCCAGCACTTAGGGAGGCCCAGCGAGCTGGGAGGACTGCTTGAGCCCAGGAGTTCAAGCCCAGCCTGGGCAATAGTGACAGCCTCTCTCTGAAAAATTTAAAAATCAGACGGGCATAGAGTGCACGCCTGTCATCCCAGCTACTCAGGAGGCTGAGGCAGGAGGATCACTTGCCCCGAGGAGGTCAAAGCTGCAGTGAGTCGATCATCCCACTGCACTTCAGCCTGGGTGACAGAGTGAGATCTAGTCTCAAAAGAAAGAAAGAAAAAAAAAAAGGGTAGAACTAGTATCAGCCACCTGCAATAAGCCAGGCTGTGTACATCTGTCCTCGCTAGACAGACTTGAGATGGAAAGTAGCATCCTTTCCCCGCTCCCCAGAAGCAAACTCAGTTCTTACGTCGGCAAGTACCACTGCACATTTTGTGTACTAAGTGTATACACAAACCAATACAATTACTGTTATGTATTTAAAAATTTGGGGGAGATAGTATCTGTATGTATCATTTTCCATGGCATTTTCACTCCACATTCTTTCTGACATCTGTGTTGATCTCTGCTGATCTAGTTTGCTGAATCTCACTGCTGTACATATGCAACTGTTCTGTGGTTGAGTTATCCCAGTCTGAGGGGCCCAGCTAGGTTCCTGTTACTGTCTCACCCACAAAGGGCACTGCAACGGGTACAACAGTGGCTGTAGTACAAGGTCACAGAGTGGGGCCCACTGTCAACTTGATATTGTCAGACCACTCTCCAAGGAGACCAACTCATTTACACTTCCCCAGCAATGAAGGAGCCTGCTCCATTTCATGAGCTTTCTGCCAGCACTTGATCTCCTAAGGTATATTAATTTGATCCAAAAAGACAGATGTGAAATTATCTCTCTACTGTTTTAAATTGTATCTCCCTGAAACAGCATCTTTTCACTTTTTTAATCAGCCATTTAGGCCCATTCTTAAGCGAACTGCCTGAATCCTCTGGTAATTTACTAATACAGTGTTAGTCTATTTCTTATTGATATTTAGAAATTCCTTTTGTGTTTCGGGTACTAAGCCTTTAACACTTATTTTATTTTATTTTATTTTTTAATTTTTTCTGGGAACATCCTGATGAAGCCTTTAACAGTTTCATATGTTATACATAATTAATCCAAGTCTGGATCTTCTCTAATATGGTTTATGGTATCTTTTGCCATATGAAAAGTTTTGGTATTTTTAATGGTATTATTAAGAAATAATTCACATACCATACAATTCACCCAATTAAAGTACACAGTTCAATGATTTTTGGTATATTCACCAAATTGAACAACAATCTCCAGTCAATTTTCAAATTTTTTCATTGTCCCATAAAGCAAGCCCAACATATAACAGATAAACAAAAAATAAAAAGAAATTAAAACGTACCACCAGAGAAAAATCACCTTCACTAAAAGATGGAAGGAAGGAAGGAGGGAAGGAGGGAAAGAGGGAAGGAGGAAAGGACGGAGGGAGGGACGGAGAGAAGGAGGGAAGAAAAGACCACAAAACAACCAAAAAACAAGTAACAAAATGGCAGGAGTAAATCTTTACTTATCAGTAACAACACTGAATGTAAATGGACTAAACTCTCCAATCAAAAGACAGAGTGGCTGAATGAATAAAAAAACCAGACCAAACAATCTACAAGAAACACACCTCACCTATAAAGACACACATCAAATTAAAAGAAAGAAATGGAAAAAGATATTCCATGCAAATGGAAACCAATAAGGGCAGAGCGGAAGTAGCTATACTTAATCAGACTAAATAGATTTCAAGACAAGAACTGTAAAAAGAGAGAAAGAAGGTCAAAAGTCAATTCAACAAGATGACGAAACAATTATAAATACATAGATACCCAACACTGGAGGACCCAGATACATAAAGCAAATATTAGAACTAAAGGGAAGGATAGATCCAAGTACAATCATAGCTGGAGACTTCGACACTCCACTTTCAGCATTGGACAGATCATCCAGACAGAAAACCAACAAAGAAATGACTTAATCTGCACTACAGACCAAATGGACCTAAATAGATCACAGGGATCATTCCCCAAAATAGACTGTATATTAGGCCGCAAAACAAGTCTTAAAACATTCAAAAATATGAAATTGTATCAAGTATCTTATTTGACCACAATGGAATAAAACCAGAAATCAATTACAAGAGGAATTCTGGAAACTATACAAACACACAGAAATTAAACAATATGCTCCTGGATGGTCAATGTGGGTCAATGAAGAAATTAAGAAGGAAATTAAAAACTGTCTTGATCAAAATGCACATTGTCAACAGCAGAAAACCTAAAGTGTCTTGAAAATAAATGAAAATGAAAACATACCAAAACTCATGGGATCCAGGGAAAGCAGTACTAACAGGAAAGTTTATAGCTATAAGTACTGACATTAAAAAAAGTAGAGAAACATCCAATAAGCAACCTAACAATGCATCTTAAAGAACTACAAAAACAAGAGCAAACCAAACAGAAAATTAGTAGAAGAAATAATAAAGATGAGAGCAGAAATAAATTCGAAACAAACAAAAAAAAAATACAAAAGATCAATGAAACAAAGAGTTGGTGTTTTGAACTAGACTAACTCAGAAAAAAGAGAGACAAGATCCAAATAAATAGTATCAAACATGGAAAAGGAGATATTAAACCAACATCATAGGAATTCAAAGGATCATTCGGGCTACTATGAGCAACTGCACATCAACTGGAAAGCCTAGAAGAAATGGATGAATTCCTACACACACACCACCTACAAAGACCTGATGGCTTCACTGCCGAATTCTACCCAACACTAAAAGAACTAATACCAATCCTACTAAAACTATCTCAAAAAACAGAGAAAGAGGGAGTACTTCCAAACTCATTCTAGGAGGCTAATATCACCCTGATACCAAAACCAAATATACATCAAAAAAGAGAAAACGACAGAGCAATATCCCTGATGAAATACTGGCAAACCAAATTCAACACAACATTAAAAAGACCAAGCGGATTTATCACTGGGAAGCAAGGATGGTTCAACATACGCAAACAAATCAAAGTGATCCAGTCTATCAGCAGAATAAAGGACAAAAACCGTATGATCATTTCAACTGATGCCAAAAAAGCATTTGATAAACTTATCTTCATGATACAAGCCCTCAGAAAACTCGGCTTATAAGGAACATATCTCACACAATAAAAGCTATATGCAACAGGCCCACAGCTAGTATCATACTGAATGGGGAAAAACTGAAAGCCTTTCCTCTAAGATCTTTAACACAACAAGGATGCCCACTGTCCTCACTGTTATTCGACACAGTACTGGAAGTCCTAGCTACAGCAATCAGACAAGAAATATAGGGAATCCAAACTGGAAAGGAAGAAGATAAATTATCCTTGTTTGCAGATGTATGATCTTATATTTGAAAAACCTAAATACTCTATCAAAAAACTGGAACTGAGAGACAAATTCAGTACAGTTGCAGGATACAAAATCAACCACAAATATCAGTAGCATTTCTATGTGCCAAAAGAGAACAATCCAAAAAAGAAATCCAGAAACCAGGCACCAGTGCTCATGTCTATAATCCCAGCACTTTGGGAGGCCAAGGCAAGTGGATTGCTTGAGGCCAGGAGTTCAAGACCAGCCTGGTAAACATGGTGAAACCTCATCTCTACTAAAAAAAAAAAAAAAAAAACAGAAATTAGCCGGGCATGCATGATGGTGTACGTCTGTAATCCCAGTTACTGGGGAGGATGAGGCACGAGAATCCCTGAAACTGGGAAGCGGAGGTTGCAGTGAGCCAAGATCATGCCATTGCATTCCAGCCAGATGACAGAGTAAGACTCTGTCTCAAAAAAAAAAAGAAAAAAAAAAAGAAGCACAATTCTATTTCACATCTGCAAACAGATTTTCATTATAAGTGTTACAGTTTAATGAATGCTTCACCTGCAACCACTAACCAATCAGTTTTTCTTCTTTAATCTGTTAAACTATGTTGGTTGATTTTTTTCATATTAACTCACATTTGCGCTCCTTGGAAAAGTTTAACCACAATTTTTAAAAGACTACACTGCTGGTACTCGTATGCTAAACCGTATTATGAATTTTTACATCTATTCATAAGTGAGATAAGAAAAGTATAAATCACTATCATACTCTCTCCATGACTGTACAGTCAGCCCTCCCCATCTATGCGGGATCCACATCCACAGATTCACCCAAGTGCAGACTAAAAATATTCAAAAAATAAAGTAAGGCTGAGCACAGTGGCTCATGCCTGTAATCCCAGCACTTTGGGAGGCTCAGGCGGGCAGATCACTGGAGGTCTGGAGTTTGATACTAGCCTGACCAACATGAAGAAACCCCGTCTCTACTAAAAACACAAAAATTAGCTGGGCTTGGTGGCATGTGGGTGACAAAAACAAAACTCTGTCTCAAAAAACAAACAAGCAAAAAAACATTTAAAATACATTTAAAAACAATAAAAAAATAGAAAATACACATTAAAAAATAATACAATACGCTGGGCACAGTGGCTCACACCTATAATTCCAGCCCTTTGGGAGGCCAAGGTGGGCAGATCACAAGGTCAGGAGTTCGAGACCAGCCTGGCCAACACAATGAAACCCTATCTCTACTAAAAACACAAAAATTAGCTGGCTGTGATGGCACGCGCCTGTAGTCCCAGCTACTCGAGAGGCTGAGGCAGCAGAATCGCTTGAACCCAGGAGGTGGAGGTTGCAGTGAGCCAAGATCGCGCCACTGCATTCCCACTCCAGCCTGGACAAGAGAGTGAGACTCTGTCTCAAAAAAAAAAAAAAAAAAAAAGTATAAAAACTATTTACATAATACTTGCATTGTATTTGGTACTGTAAGTAATCTAATGATGACTGAAAGAAAATGGAGCCAGGCAGGTAGGTGGCTCACATCTGTAATCCCAGTACTTTGGGAGGTCGAGGTAGGTGGATCACCTGAGATCAGTAGTTCAAGGCCAGCATGGCCAACATGGTGAAACCCCATCTCTACTAAAAATACAAAAGTCAGGCTGGGCATGGTGGCTCACGCCTGTAATCCAAGCACTTTGGAGGCCAAGACAGGTGGATCACCTGAGGTCAGGAGTTCAAGACCAGCCTGACCAACATGGTGAAACCTCTTCTTAAAAAAAAAAAAAATACAAGTCAGTGGTATGGTAGCATGCACCTGTAATCCCAGCTACTTTGGAGGTTGAGGCAAGTGAACGTCTGGAACCCAGGAGACGGAGGATGCAGTGATTGGAGATGGCACCACTGCACTCCAGCCAGGGTGACAGAGCAACACTCCAACTCAAAAATAATAACAACAATAATAATCTAGAAACAACACTAGTTAAGATTAATAGGATTTGGCCAGGTACAGTGGCTCGCATCTGTAATCCCAGCACTCTGGGAGGCCGAGGCAGGCAGATCACAAGGTTGGGAAATCAAGACCATCCCGTCTAATACAGTGAAACCTTGTCTATACTAAAATTACAAAAAATTAGCTGGGCGTGGTAGCATGTGTAGTCCCAGCTGCTCCAGAGGCTGAGGCAAGAGAATCACTTGAACCTGGGAAGCAAAGGTTGCAGTGAGCCGTGATTACACCACTGTACTCTAGCCTGGGCAACAGAGTAAGACGCCGTCTCAAAAAAAAAAAAATTAATATAATTCATAAATAAAAACATCAACAGTAAATCAGAGTTCAATTTATTAAGCAAGAACAAAACCTTAATCTTTTTTTTGGACACAGAGTCTTACTCTGTTGCCTGTGCTGGAGTGCAGTGGCTCAATCTCTGCTCACTGTAACCTCCACCTCCTGGGTTAAGTGATTCTCCTGCCTCAGCCTCCTGAGTAGCTGGGACTATAGGCACATGCTACCACACCTGGCTAATTTTTGTATTTTTTTTTTTTTAGTAGAGACAGGGTTTCACCATGTTGGCTAGGCTGGTCTCAAACTCCTGTCTTCAAGTGATCCTCCTGCCTTGGCCTCCCAAAGTTTGAAATTACAGGTGTGAACCACCACACCCAGCCCAAAACCTTAATCTTATATAAAAATGAATAAGACTCGTTTTCTATCTGGAACTACAATTATGAAACATTCAGAAAAATAATAGAAAAATCTGAATTGGAATTCATTCACTTCAAGGAAAACAGTCAATGAAAGCACATCACACAAGAATTTAACATATACACCCACAAAATGGCAAACATTGTCAATATAAGCCAATTTAATTTAGGGAAACTTCCAGTACAGGATAATTATAGTCACTTAAAAAGTAGAAGAATGGGCTGGGCTCAGTGGCTCACACCTGTAATCCCAGCACTTTGGGAGGCCAAAGCAGGTGGATCACCTAAGGTCAGGAGTTCAAGACCAGCCTGACCCATGGTGAAATCCATCCCTACTAAAAATACAAAAATTAGCTGGCCATGGTGGTGTGCACCTGGATTCCTAGCTACTCAGGAGGTTGAGGCAGGAGAATTGCTTGAACCCGGGAGGCAGAGGTTGCAGTGAGCCGAGATGGTGCCATTGCATTTGCACAAGAGAGAAACTCCATCTCAAAAAAAAAAAAAAGGTAAAAGAATGTTTGAATAAAACTATTAAGATTCCAAACATTTTACAAACTTAAAATTCCTTTCTACCATTCACAAGCATTTTTAAATAGGAAATTAATGAAGACTAAATAAATGTATTCCCTCTGCAAAGAGTCACCGGAAAGTTTCTGTAAGCCAAACAGTGGCAAATGTTAGCCTTAATTAATGAATAAATTAAGTTCTGTTTAGGGAAAAGAAAAGGAGATAAAACAAAGCACACTATCTGACCCCTCCCCCTAAATTCATTCCAACTCCAATTAGGGTATCCTGGTATTGACCAAGATAAAGAAACAAATGACCATCACTGGGAAGCTGCCTCAAAATGCAGCCAAAAGGTGATTTCACAAGCATGTGAGAGGATGTGATTATAATCTACCAGCACAGTGCCTTATATCTCTGAGACTGACTCAACCAAGATGATCTAAGGTAGGGGTGGGGGCTGAAATATCACTCATCAGGTACAATGTTCACTATTTGGGTAATGGGTACACTAGAAGTCCAACCCCACCAATACGCAGTATGTTCATGTAACAAACATGCATGTGTAACTCCTGAATCTAAAATAAAGTAAAATTTAAAAATAAACTGGGCACAGTGGCTCACGCCTGTAACCTCAGCAGTCTGGGAGGCTGAGGCAGGTGGATCACTTGTCAGGAGTTCAAGACCAGCCCGGCCAATATGGTGAAACCCTATCTCTACTAAAAATACAAAAATTAGCCAGGCATGGTGGTGCATGCCCGTAATCCCAGCTACTCGGGAGGCTGAGGCAGTAGAATGGCTTGAAGCCAGGATGCAGAGGTTGCAGTGAGCTGAGATAGCGCCATTGCACTCCAGCCTGGACAACAGTGAGACTCCATTTAAAAAACAAACAAACAAACAAAACCACACACACATACAGAATCAGACAACGTCAGGTTAAGTGCTTGTATGGGCACACACAGGCACCCACACAGGAAAAACAGCACCCCTCAAATGTGCACAGTGATGATCTCTAGATCTCTAGCTGCTCAGACTACCAATTTCTGGGTCTTTTTTTTCCGATCATGAATATGTATTTCCTTTCGAATAATTATTTTTTTGGGACAAGGTCTTGCTCTGTTGCCCAGGCTGGAGTGCAGTGATGTGATCATAGCTCACTGTAGCCTTGACCTCCCAGGATTAAGTGATCCTCCCACTTCAGCCCGCCAAGTAGCTGGGACCACAGGCATAAGCCACCAAACTTGGCTAATTTTTTTTTTTTTAGTAGAGTTGAGGTCTCACTATGTTGCCCAGGCTGGGCTCGAACTCCTGGGCTCAAGCAATCCTCCAGCTTCAGCCTCCTAAGGTGCTGGGATTACAGGTATGGGTCACTGTGCCGAGCACTAATAATAATAATTTTCTTTTTTGAGATAGGGTCTCACTCTGTTGCCCAGGCTGGAGTTCAGTGGCACGATCTCAGCTTACTGCAACCTACACCTCCCAGGTTCAAGTGATTCTGCTGCCTAAGTGTCCCGATTACCTGGGATTACCGGTGTACCCCACCACACCTGGCTAATTTTTTGTAATTTTTAGTAGAGGTGGGGTTTTGCCATGCCAGGCTGGTCTTAAACTCCTGACCTCAAGTGATCCATTCACCTCAACCTCCCAAGGTGCTGGGATTACAGGCATGAGCCACCATGCCTAGCTCTAAAAATTTTTAATAATAAAACTTACAAACACAAATAAACCTCAATTGATCCTGATGGTCTAGTGGTTAGAATAAAACTTCATTAAATTTTAATTCCATTCATTTTCTTCATTAATCAAGGCAATGAGTAGAAAAAAACAGGAACTTGAGAATAACTTCTTAACCTAGAGAAAAGAAAAGAGAAAACAGGACTGTCCTCTGATGTACTCTGGAGCTAAGAAAGGTAATCCTTCATATGCAGGGATCTGTCTGTGTTAGAGGACTCTGTGAGAAACCAAAGAGCAAAATGAGAAAGAACATTCGAGGTGGCTTTTCCAGGTAACTGGGCGCTGTGTGCTCCTGGGGCAGGCGCTGCCTGGTGCTCTCCAGACAAGCAGGGGCTCCTCCTTCAGGGGAGAGAATGTCAGGCCACTGGATGACACGGGGTGGGGAGTTAGGGGTGGCCATGAGGCGAAAGCGTGCCCAGGATGGGGAGATATCTGGCAAGGCAGGAGAGAAGAAATTCAAGAAGGAAGAAGTTATCAGCCAGCTTTGCTGAGAGCTGAACAAGTCTTAAGAACAAGAGAAGGACAGATCTCTGTTTCTGTCTGTTCTTTAAAAAGTTCTCAGCTGGGCAAAGTGGCTCATGACTGCAATCCCAGCACTCTGGGAGCCTGAGGCAGGTGGATCACGAGGTCAAGAGATTTAGACCAGCCTGACCAACATAGTGAAACCCCGTCTCTACTAAAAATACAAAAATTAGCTGGGTGTGGTGGCATGCGCCTGAAGTCCCAGCTACTTGGGAGGCTGAGACAGGAGAATAGATTGAACCTGGCAGACGGAGGTTGGAGTGAGCTGAGATTGAGCCACTGCACTCCAGCCTGGCAACAGAGTGAGACTCCGTCTCACAAAAAGAAAATAAAAAGTCCTCAGCCAGGCATGGTGACTCATGCCTGTCATCCCAGCACTTTGGGAAGCTGAGACAGGCAGATCACCTGAGGTCAGGAGTTCAAGACCAACCTGGCCAACACAGCAAAACACCATCTCTACTAAAAATATAAAAATTAGCCAGGCATGCTGGTACATTCCTGTAGTCCCAGCTACTCGGGAGGCTGAGGCAGGAGAATCACTTGAACCCAGGAGGCAGAGGTTGCAGTGAGCCAAGATTTCGCCACTGTACTCCAGCCTGGGCAACAGAGTGAGGCTCTGTCTCCAAAAAAAAAAAAAAAGTTCTCAGGTGATAAGAACAGGGATGGGGAAACTGGGGCAAAAAGTAAACATCAGATGGCGCTTTAGGTAAGCAAAAGGCAATACCAAGTTTACCCTAATGATATCTCAAGCAACCCACAGGTTGCTAGAACGTAAGTTCTTTAAAGGTGGGTAGGAGAAGGCTGTGTTATAAACTTTCAAAATACTGCTGGTTCAGATCAAAGGGAAGGGGTGGGGGAGGAGATGCTGGCTTTTTATTAAATGAGTTAACAAAAACACAGTTAACTGGGTTGGTGCAAAAGGAATCAGTTTTCGCCAATACATAATGGCGAAAACCGCAATTACTTTTGTACCAACCTAATATAAGGGGAGGAAAGGAGCTAGTAATGGAGAAAGGCCTTTTGGCAGGGTACAGTAACTCACACCTGTAATCCCAGCACTTTGGGAGGCTGGGGTGGAAGGACTGCCTAAGGCCAGGAGTTCGAGACCAGCCTGGCCAACACAACAAGCCCTTGTCTCTACAAAACATAATTTTTTAATAAATTAGCTAGGCATGGTGGTGCACACCAATGGCCCAGCTACCTGGGAGTGTGAGGTGGGAGGACTGGCTCAGCCCAAGAGGTCAAAGCTAGAGAGAGCTACGATCACGCCACTGCAAGCCAGCCTGGCAAGCAACATGGTGGAAAAAAAAAAAAAAAGAGTAATTCTGCAACTTGATAAGAGCATTTCATCAGAAAGGAAGTAAATTAACATTCATTATGCCAGACACAGGAAGCCTTTCACAGTTTCTTCCTCTCTCCAAAGTCCACGTATGTACGCCACATGGCTACTTGTCCAAGTTTTAAACTAGCTTTATTATAGTTTTAAACTAGATTTACTGTAGCTTTACACTAGAATCTCTGGTTTAGAGAGGGATTCTATATTACCAGATAATATTTTCTAAATAGTTTCATTATTTTACCTAACTTATTTTTAGGTGCACAGGTGCACTAAACTACTACCTGTGAACTCAGATGGTAGTTTAGTGATCAAAAAGTTCACTATGCATGAACAACAAAACCATCGTTCATCTTTTTTTTTTTTTTTTTTGAGATGTGGTCTCACACCATCATCCAGGCTGGTGTGCAGTGGCTTGATCTCAGCTCACTGCAACCTCTACCTCCTAGATTCAAGCAATTCTTATGCCTCAGCCTCCCGAATACCTGAGACTACAAGTGTCTGCCACCATACCCGGCTAATTTTGGTGTTTTTAGTAAAGACGGGGTTTCACCATGTGGGCCAGGATGGACTCAAACTCCTGACTTCGTGATCTACCTGCCTCGGCCTCCCAAAGTGCTGAGACTCCAGGCGTGAGGCACCACGCCAGGCCCACCACTCATCTTAAACGAGATTTTCTATCTTAGGTTAAATGGGAAGTTTCAGAAATGTGAGGAAGGGAGTATGGGAGAAGCAATCCAGCTCTCTATGCTGACCAAAGGAAATACATCAGACTCGTGCTAAGACAGAATGACAGAAACTCACCTTCACAAAGCACAAAGTAGCATTTCTCAAATATCCTGTGGTGTCTGAGACCCACGAAGAGCTTTAAGGCTGGGGGTTACAGACCCTTAGCCTAAAAAACAAGTCATCAACTCAACGCCAGATTATCCAGCACATAGAGCTAATGACATTTGCTGGTGTCAAAGTAGCCCTGTGCAAGCTCCAGCACCCAGCTGCCCCAACCACTGCGCAGAAACCACCTTCCTGCTTCACTGCAAAGCACTGCAGGCAGAATGAACCTTCAGAGAGACAAGAGAGAAGCGAAGACACAGGAGAACTTAAAGGTCTCCAGTGATCTCTGGGATGCTAAATCCAAAGTCTGAACTCCAGTCCTGACTCATGTTGCTGCAGCGTCTGACACTGAGGGAGGGTGGATTCTCTCCCAACTTCCACTCCTGGTTTTCTTCACATTCATCTGGCCACCCTCTCCCTCTCAGGCTCCTTCAAAAGCTGGTGTTCACAAATTGCAGCTAGGGCTTCTGCTCAAGGGGGACACACTCACTCATGCCTCCAGATCCAAACGTCCACCTACTGGAGCTCTCTCCTTGGATGACCCAAAGATCAACCAGTCCAAAATTTACCCAAGGCATCCAACTGGCTCCTCCCCATAAGGAAACACACAGTCGTTACCTAGTGATCCTTGCCAGTCATTCTTTTTTTTTGAGACGGGGTCTGGCTCTGGAGCCCAGGCTGGAATGCAGTGGTATGAACATGGCAGCCCTGACCTCCCAGGCACAACTGGTCCTCCCACTTCAGCCTTCCAAGTAGTTGGGACTACAAGCACATGCCACCACTCCCAGCTAATTTTTGCGTTTTTTGTAGCGATGAGATTTTTCCACGTTGTCCAGACTGGTCTCGAACTCCCGGGCTCAAGCAATTCTCCTGCGTCAGCCTCCCAAATGCTGGGATTACAGATGTGGGCCACCACGCCCAGCTCCGGCCAGTCATCCTTGACACTCTCGCTCTCCTACAATCAGTTACCAAGTCCTATCGTTTCCACATTTTAAGTGTCTCTCAAAAGCAGCTCTCACTCCATCCCCACTGACACTGCCTTCCTCAGCCAAACTGAATTGTTGTCTGGGACGGGTGCTCACACCTGTAATCCTAGCACTTTTGGAGGCCGAGGCAGGCGGATCACATGAGGCCAGGAGTTCGAGAGCAGCCTGGCCAACGTAGTGAAACCCCGTCTCTACTAAAAATACAAAAGTTAGCTGGGTGTGGCGGCACAAGCCTATGATCCCAGCTACTCCGGAGGCTGAGGCAGGAGAATTGTGTGAACCCCAGAGGCGGAGGTGGCATTGAGCAAGAATGCGCCGCTGTACTCCAGCCTGGGCGACAGAGCAAGACTCCGTCTTAAAAAAAAAAAAAAAAAGGCCAGGCACGGTGGCTCACGCCTGTAATCCCAGCACTTTGGGAGGCCGAGGCGGGTGGATCACAAGGTCAAGAGGTTGAGACCATCCTGGCCAACAAGGTAAAACCCCATCTCTACTAAAAAATACAAAAATTAGCTGGGCGTGGTGGCGCGTGCCTGTAGTCCCAGCTACCCAGGAGGCTGAGGCAGGAGAATTTGCTTGAACCCAGGAGGCGGAGGTTGCAGTGAGCCGAGATCGCGCCACTGCACTCCAGCCTGGCGCCTGGTGACAGAGCAAGACTCTGCCTCAAAAAAAAAAAAAGAAAACAAACAAAAAACAACAATCGTCTCTTATTTCCATGATGTTGCTTCTGCCCTCCTCCTACCTTGGACAGTGCCTGACACCGGCAAGGTGCTTAACAATAATAATGTCTACCATCACTGCCTATTTTTTGAGAAAGGCACAGCTTTAAGAGTCTTGCACCTATTATGTACGATCCTTACAATATCTCTATTTTATAGATGGGGAAATTAAGGCATATAGAAGTCCGCTAATATGCCCATGATCACAAGGGAAGTGAATCTGGATTCAAATCCAGTTGGTCTCCAGAGCTCATGCATTAAGTTCTACTGTGGTCCAATAAATGGTATAGGTCTGAATAAAGAGTCAATCTGGCAGGGCACAGTGACTCATGCCTGTAATCCCAGCACTTTGGGAGGATGAGACCGGCCAATCGCTTGAGCCCAGGAGTTTGAGACCAGTCTGGGCAACACAAGAATTCTATGTCTCTACGAAGAATACAAAATTTAGCTGGGTGTGGTGGTACATACCTATAGTTCCAGCTACTTGGAAGGCTGAGGTGGAGGGATCACCTGAACCCAGGCGGTTGAGGCTGCAGTGAGCTGTGAGTACACCACAGCACTCCAGCCTGGGAGACACAGCAAAACTCTATCTCAAAAAATAAAAATAGGCCAGGTGTGGTGGCTCAAGCCTGTAATCCCAGCACTTTTAGTAGGAGGCCAAGGCAGACGAATCACCTGAGGTCGGGAGTTCGAAACCAGCCTGACCAACATGGAGAAACCACATCTCTACTAAAAATAAAAAATTAGCTGGGCATGGTGACACACGCCAGTAATCCCAGCTACTCAGGAGGCTGATGTAGGAGAATCACTTGAACCCGGGAGGTGGAGGTTGCAGTGAGCTGAGATCACACCATTGCACTCCAGCCTAGGCAACAAGAGCAAAACTCCATCTCAAAAAATAATAATAATAAAAATAAAAAAAGAAAAAGAAAAAAAAAACAAGTCAATCTCATCAAATGGGATAAAGGCAGAAAAGCATCCATATAATTTTGCAATCAAGACATCAATAGTGATGTAAGCAAAACTGCTTTCATTAGATAGAGGCAAAAACCAAATGACAAGAACAAAGGAGAGAGAAGAGAGCATTCTTAACAGCTACCACTTAGAACATGCCATTCCCGGGCACCGTGCCAAGTGCCTCACATAACATCATAGTTTTTAATCCTTGCAATACTGCCACGTAAATACTACTATCCCCATTTCACACATGAGAAAACGGAATCAAATGAGGTAAAATTTACAGTGTACTAGGTCACACTGCAAATAAATGTCAGAAATGGATTCTGACTTAATTCATCTGACCCCAAAAGCCATGTCATCAATCACAACGGCAAGGCTGATACGACGGTTTCAAGTCAAATACCAAACTGAGGGGGGAAAATCAATCTCACATGCCATAGATACAGAAAGTGTATTTTAGTCGCTGACTTTAACAAAGGCACACTTAAGAGACCAACTTTTTTGAAGCTTAAAATGTTTAACTTATTTTCCTTTTTTTTTGAGATCTAGTTTCAGTTTTTGAAACTAGAATTACTTTATGATCCAGCAATCCCACTGCTGAATATTTACCCCAAAAAATTGAAATCAGATTGTCAAAGAGAGGTCTGTAGTTCACTGCAGCACTATTCGCGATACCCAAATTATGGAATCAAGCTAAGGGTCCATTAACACAAGAAGAGATCAATAGAATGTGGTAACTATACACAATAGAATACTATTCAGCCTTAAACAAGAAAAATTCTGTCATTTGCAACAACATGGACAGAAGCGATGAACGTTATACTAGAGAAATAAGCCAGGCACAGAAGCACAATATAGGATTCCACTTACATGTGGAATATAAAAGTATAGGATTCCACTTACATGTGGAATCTAAAAGACAATGGAACTCTTTGCAGCAGAGGGCAGAACCATGGTTACAGAAGCAGGGAGCAGGGCACAGGGAGATGATGGTCAAAGGGTACAAAGTCTGTTAGACAAAAGGAACATATTTTTTCTTTTTTGCATCATATTGCATGGCGTGGTGAATATAGCTAATATAGTTATTTTTTGGTGGCTCACATCTTTAATCCCAGCACTCTGAGATGCCGAGACAGGAGGATCACTTGAGCCCAGGAGTTCAAGAGAAGCCTGAGCAACAAAAAAATCAAAATGCCAGGTGTGGTGGTGCACACCTGTGCTCCCAGCTACTCAGGAGACAGAGGCAGGGTCTAAGTTCAGCCCAGGAGGTCGAAAGTGCAGTGAGCTGTAATCACCCACTGCACTCCAGCCAGGACAAGAGAGCAGGACTCTGTCTTGTAATAACAATTTTTTTTTTTTTAAATTAAAAAAAAGGCCTGGTGCTGTGGCTCACGTCTGTAATCCCAGCACTTTGGGAGGTGGAGGTGGGCGGATCACCTGAGGTCAGGAGTTCAAGACCAGCCTGGCCAACATGGTGAAACCCCTGTCTCTATTAAAAATTCAAATATTAGCTGGGCATGGTGGTGGGTGCTCGTAATCCCAGCTACTCAAGAGGCTGAGGCAGGAGAAACACTTGAACCTGGGAGGGGAGGGTGCAGTGAATTGAGATGGTGCCACTGTACTACAGCCCAGTGACAGAGAGGACTCCATCTCCAGGACTCCATCTCCAAAAAAACAATAAATAAAATAAAATAAAGGCTAACGCTGAGGCCAGTGAGGTCCTCAGATTAGTCATAAAATCTAGAGCAATTACATGGCAATCCTGTTTGAATGTCTTCAAAGGTTCTTCAGTACTGGGCAAGCGAAACACACCATCTCTGTGACATGGACCGGATGTCATTAAAAGCCCTCTGGAGGGGACTGAAGGGCTTGCCATTTATCCTTTGGCTATAGCCAGAGCTGCAGAGACCAGACTAGAGCTGTGCTCCTCCAAACTAAATACAGACACTGAAACAACTTGCAGACATCAAATTTAATTTCCTGATTGTCAATACCAGACGGGAATGACAATCAGCATCTTTTTCGCTGTCCTTAATAAGTTAGGCACTGTTTTATGCCACTGGCTTCCTACAGGACAAGACAAACCCACTAAATGAAAACAATTCTTTAGAAACCAAAGGCTGGGCCTAGTGGCTCATGCCTGTAATCCCAGCACTTTGAGAGGCGAAGGTGGGTGGATCAGTTGATGTCAAGAGTTTGAGACCAGCCTGGCCAACATGGTGAAGCCCCATCTCCAATAAAAACACAAAAATTACCCGGGCATAATTACCCAGACACACACCTGTAGTCCCAGCTACTCAGGAAGCTGAGGAATTGCTTGAACCCAGGATGCGGAGGCTGCTGATGGCACCACTGTACTCCAGCCTGGGCAACAGAGCAAGACTCCATCTCAAAACAAAAACAGAAGCAAAACAGAAACCTACCAGAAGTGGACTGGATAGCTTATGCTCTTCTTTCTTAGAGAAGCATTCAACCCTCCACGGCTGCCTCTGCCAGTACTTCTAGGCACCAACTGCGCAGCTACCTAGTCTGGGCGTTTGTCCACCAACTGGCCCTAGTTTTTTCATTTTCCAGCTAATTCTAAGTAGCCCAAATCCTCCCAATCTTTCTAGATCCACCTCAAAGGTCATTTCCTTTATGAGTTTCAGGCCAAGTGAAGTGGCTCACACCTAAAAACCCAGCACTTTGGGAGGCCAAGGCGGATGGATCACTGAATTTGAGACCAGCCTGGCCAACATAGTGAAACCCCATCTCTACCAAAAATAGAAAAAATTAGCCGGGTGTGATGGCGGGTGCCTGTAATCCCGGCTACTCGGGAGGCTGAGGTGGGGGAATTACTTAAACCTGAGAGGCAGAGGTTGCAGGGAGCCAAGACTGCACCACTGCAGTCCAGCCTGGGCGACAGAGCAAGACTCCTTCTCCAAAAATAAAAATAAAAATTAAGAAAGAAAGTTTTTAATCGTAACCATAACAAAATTCCTAACAGTTGGTACACCACTCTGGCAATTCTGTCCCGCCCCATCTTCTAGCCTATTGCTTCCTCTAAGTATGTTCCTTGCAGCTAGAAACTATTCATATATGTGCATTTAGGCCGGGCACAGTGGTTCACGCCTGTAATCCCAGCACTTTGGGAGGCCCAGGTGGATGGATCACCTGAGGTCAGGAGTTTGAGACCAGCCAAGCCAACATGGTGAAACCCCATTTCTATTGAAAATATAAAAATGAGCTGGGCGCGGTGGCTCACGCGTGTAATCCCAGCTACTAGGGGGGCTGAGGCAGGAGAATCGCTTGAACCCAGGAGGCAGAGGTTGCAGTGAGCCGAGATCCCGCCACTGCACTCCAGCCTGGGAGACAAGAGTGAGACTCTGTCTCAAAAAAAAAAAAAATTATATCTATATCTATATATATCTGCAATTAGCTCTACAGCTGCTACTAGAGCCTAAAGGGAGTCGGTGCCAGTCAACCAGTGTTTGGCGATTTCACTACTGAGATTCCGGTGCTAGCCGTGGTTCCAGTTCACCTCAGTCAGGCCACAGGAATCCCCCCAGCATCTTCACTGCAAGTTGAAACTCGCATCCTTACTCCTAGAGAGTAGATGCACTTGGGGGTCAATGCACACCTAAGTATACCTTAGGTGCGCAACAGGTCTATTTCCTGTCAGAATTCCTAGATGAAAAGAGGAAGTAGGTGGACACCGTGATCGGTCAAGCGCTGATGAAACATTCATCTACAAATGAGATACACGTGCTCAGACCCCAAGCTGACCCCAAGCTGGCGGTGCTATCCAGACAAACCACTTGATCACATATTCGGCAGCAGCCTCGGAGTTTTTCCTCCCACTCCCTCCCATAGCGGCTCACCTTTGAGGCAGGAAAGGAGCGGCTCAGGGGGAAGCCACAATCCTTACAAAGCAGGCTTCAGAGAAGCTCGTCGCTCGTCAGCCAGTGACAGCTGTAATCTGCCAGCTGAGAACTGAACTCAGACATCAGATGCTTCCACAAAGGCCTCCTCACCA
This sequence comes from Cheracebus regulus, assembly GCA_963574635.1. Lineage (NCBI taxonomy): Eukaryota > Metazoa > Chordata > Mammalia > Primates > Pitheciidae > Cheracebus > Cheracebus regulus. The sequence goes on from CAUYQU010072182.1 coordinate 17,970, forward strand.
GCTGTCCTGTGGGTACAGCGTTCAGACGACTGAACACAGCACAGCAGGCCTGGTTTCAACCCTGACAGTCCCCGTCAAGGGAACTGAAACCACATGCCTCTAGATTACCTTGCGATCACTCCGTATTTTATTAAAAACATTAATACAGAATCCACCTCATTCCGGATATTTACCACGCTTCACACAGGGAGAACCATCATGCCATTTAATTTTCTGCACATACGTACGTCTCTCCCTCTCACCTTTCTGAGATGGGTCCCACTGGCAAACGGAGAAGAAACGCAAACACTCCCCAAAGTCGAAAAATGGCAAACCACCAAAATGTTCCCGGTGCCAAATTCTAATGACCCAGGCCTCGGCTCCAGACGCGGTGAGACCCGCCACCCGCAAGGCCGGCGGGGAACCCTGGCTGGGGGAACGCGGGCGGCCAAACGCCGGTGTGTAGGGGCCAGGCCGAGGTCGGCCGACGCTGGGCGACCCCCGCCAGCAGCTGCAGAGGGGGCTGCACCCCGAGAAACGGGGAAAGAAGCCGGCGGAGGGGCCGCTCCCGACCAGCACGCCCCCCGCTCCCGGCCCCGCGAGCACCCCGGACGGACCCGACCCCAGCCCGCCCTCCAGACCCGGCTCACCCCGCCCCGGCGGGCAGCGGCGCGCCCCGGGGCCGGCCGGGCCAGCTGCTCGGCGGACGCCCGCGGACGCGCTGGGCTCACTCCTGGCAGCGCGCGGCGGGCCCGGGGCCGCTCGGCACCATCCTCCCCGCCGCGCCGGGGGCAGCGTCCGGCTCCGCGGGGCCGAAGCGAGTACCAGACGCCAACTGGACTGCCGCCGCCGCCTCCGCTCTGGCTCCGTCAGCCGCGGTTTCCGGGTGAAAAAAAAACACACACACACGCCACCTCCAACGGCGCTGTGACCTCCGACCCCGGGCGTCCGACGGCGGCGCGGCCGGGACAAGCTTCGTCAGAAGCAGGCGGCGGAAACACGCTTCCGGGCCGGGTCGCGTGCGTGGCGGACGTGCGTGGAGTGCGTGATGGAGGTTTGTGGGTCTGCGTGCGGATTTGGTGCTGTGCGCGTGCGTGTGTGCGTGGTGCGTATGTGTGGCTCGTAGTCAGTGTGCGTGGTGTACAAGGGTGTGTGCGGTGCGTGTGTGTGTGCTTACGCGTGTGGTGTGACGGGTGTGAGTGTGGGTGTGTGCAGCGTCGATGTGTAGGGAGTGTGCACACGTTAGTGCACACATAGTGTGTGTGCTTATGTGTACGCCGTGCAAGTCTCTGTTGATGTGCTGGAATATTAATCACTGCCGATAAACGTATGATTTTGGTCCGGGCGCGGTGGCTGACGCCTGTAATCCCAGCTCTTTGGGACGCCAAGGCAGGAGGATCGCTTGGGTCCAGGAGTTCGAGACCAGCCTGGGCAACACAGGGAGACTGTCTCTATTTATAAATTAAAACAAAATGAAGGCCGGGCGCGGTGGCTGACGCCTGTAATCCCAGCTCTTTGGGACGCCAAGGCAGGAGGATCGCTTGAGTCCAGTAGTTCGAGACCAGCCTGGGCAACACAGGGAGACTGTCTCTATTTATAAATAAAAACAAAATGAAGGCCGGGCGCGGTGGCTCACACCTGTAATCCCAGCACTCTGGGAGGCCGAAGTGTGCGGGTCACGAGGTCAGGAGTTGGAGACCGGCCTGGCCGATGTGGTGAAACCCCATCTCTACTAAAAATACAAAAATTAGCTGGGCGTGGTGGCGGGCACCTGTAGTCCCAGCTACTTGGGAGGCTGAGGCAGAAGAATCGCTTGAACCCGGGAGGCAGAGGTTGCAGCTAGCCGAGATCCGGCCACTGCACTCTGGCCTGGGCAACACAGAGAGCTTGTCTCAAAGGAAATTAAAAATAAAATGGAAAATGAAAATTTAAACTACAATTTTGTACAATCACTTTGCAAAATAATTTGCATTATGCAGTACACTTAAAGATGTACACATCCTCTCTTGAGAATATATTATCCTGGAGAAACAGTACACTTAAAGACATACGCATCCTCTCTTGAGAATATCCTACCCTGGAAAAACAGTTGCACTTATGCACCGGTAGACAAGACAGTGCTCATAGCTGCGCTGTTTATAGCAGCAGGATGGTTCCCTGAAAACGGGAGAAAAAGCAGATGTCCATAAAGCCAAATGTAAAAATCAACTTTGACATATTTATGGTTTGGTTTGTTTTTCTACAGACAGTGTCTCCCCATGTTACCCAAGCTGGTCTTGAACTACTGGGCTCAAGTGATCCTCCCGCCTTGGCCTCCCAAAGTTCTGGGATTACAGGTGTGAGCCGCCACGCCTGACCCGTCTTCATTAATCAGATACAAAAGACCAGTGAAAATTATTTAATACAGCTCACACAATTATGGTCGTCAATTTCAGAATATAATTTTGGCAGGGAGCAAATCACAAAATGGTATACTGCTACATATTCTCATTATATAAAAATCAAAACAAGCAAGTTAATCAACATATTGTTTAGAGATGCATACGTAATTGGTTGAACTGACATAAAGCAGAGGTAAAAGATTCATAAACTTCATGTTAAGTATCAGGGGAACGTGACGGGCGGGAGCATAAGGTGCTTTAAAGGTGATGAAAGTTTTGTTATTGCTTTTGAGACAAGGTCTTGCTCTGTCACCCAAGCTGGAGTGCAGTCTCGCAATTATGGCTTGCTGCAGCCTCAACCTCTCAGCCTCCCGAGTAACTGGGACCACAGGTGTGGACCACAGGTGTGCACCACCATGCCCAGCTAATTTTCGTATTTTTTGTAGAAATGGGGAGACCCCATTTGCCCAGGCTGGTCTCGAACTCCTGGGCTCAAGTGAACCACTCACTTCCACCTTCCAAAGTGTTGGGATTATAGGCCACGGCACCTGGCCATCGGGACCCATTTTAACAAAGGTTTTTCAGATGACGCCTGCAGTGATCAAACAATAAAAAATTAAGTGACATCCCTTATCAAATAAAGAATCAAGGCAGTAATAAAGAAGATCCACAAGAAGGACAGTACCTCTTTTTTTTTTTCTTTTTTTTTTTTTGAGACGGAGTCTGGCTCCGTTCCCAGGCTGGAGTGCAGTGGTGCGATCTCGGCTCACTGCAGCCTCCGCCTCCCGGGTTCAAGCGATTCTCCTGCCTCAGCCTCCCGAGTAGCTGGGACCACAGGCACGTGCCACCATGCCCAGCTATTTTTTGCATTTTTAGTAGAGACGGGGTTTCACGATGTTGGCCAGGATGGTCTCGATCTCTTGACCTCATGATCCGCCCGCCTCAGCCTCCCAAAGTGCTGGGATTACAGGCGTGAGCCACCGCACCTGGCAGGAGCAGGACAGTAGCTCTTGATCCAGTTCCCAGGGGGTTCGAAAGGCCTTTCACAAACGTGTATGGGAAATGGTCAGGATTGAGAAGAAAGTCTTCAAAAAGTTCACCGTGACAGGAACCCAGTAAAGAGTGTTGCCGAGGCCTACTAACGAGCTCCTTGGGGGCAGCAGAATTGAAACAGGGCCGAATGGAGACACCCCTGTGAAAGGGATCACAGGGAAAGTCTGGTTCAAAGTTGAAACGTGTGATTTTTAAACATGTACAATGTATATTGTGACAGTGTCTTCCTGACCTGAATGCCAATAAGGGAATGGATAATAACATCTGAATGGAAATTTCTTTCCCTGCTGAGTAAAATGAAATGACGAATGACAAGTACATCTTTCTCCAAATAGACGCGCAAAAATGAGAGCCTTTACCCTTACCCAAACCAATTCACATAGTCCATCTGAAACCATATCAGAGACCTGTGCCAGGCACAGCGGTTCACACCTGTCATCCCAGCGCTTTGGGAGGCTGAGGCGGGAGGCTCTCTTGAGGCCAGGAGTTCAAGACCAGCCTGGGCAACATGGCGAAAACCCATCTCTACAAAAAATACAAAAATCAGCCAAGCGCGGAGGCATGTGCCTGTAATCCCAGCTACTTGAAGAACTAAAGTGGGAGGACTGCCTGAGCCCAGGGAGGTTGAGGCTGCAGAGAGCCATCACAGCACCAGTGCACTGCAGCCTGAGTGACAGAGTGGGGCCGTCGCTAAAAAAAAAAAGACGGCCGGGCACGGTGGCTCACGCCTGCAATCCCAGCACTTTGGAGGCCGAGGCAGGTGGATCGCTTGAGGTCGGGAGTTCGAGACCAGCCTGGCCAACATGGTGAAACCCCATCCATCTCTCCTAAACATATAAAGAATTATATGGGCGTGGTAGCATGGACCTGTAATCTCAGTTACTTGGGAGGCCGAGGCAAGACAATCACTTGAACCAGGGAGGTAGAGGCTGCTGTGAGGCAAGATCCCACCATTGCACTCCAGCCTGGGCGACAAGAGGGAAACTCCATCTCAAAAAAAAAAAAAGAAAGTTAAATGTCCATCAGTATTTAAAAGGAAAACTTGTTCAAATACTAGATACAACTTCATATTCATTTGTATAATTTATAAGTTACTACCTAAGGTTGTTAACAATAATTGTATTATCACTGAAGATATTATGTCATTTGTTTATGCCATCGATTTTTTCTCTAGAGTACAATATAAAATTCCCAATATTTTTTGGTCCTATTTTCAAGCTAATTGGCTCCTTAAAAAAATAAAGCTCTAAAGTTGGCAGTTTAAGGCTCAGTAAACTGTTACCAAGCAAACGCTTTGTAACGTGATTTTTTTCTCATTAAGAGAATATGGGCTGAGTTGGCTGGCATGTGCCTGCACTTCCAACGCATTGGGAGGCCGAGATGAGAGGGTCCTGAGCCCAGGAAGTTGAGGCCAGCCTGGGCAATATAGGGACATACTGTCTCTACAAAAAATAAAAAGTTAGCCAGGGGTGGTGGTGTGGACCTGTGTTCCCAACGACTCAGGAGGCTGAGGTGGAAGGAGCCCTTGAGGTCAGGTGGTCAACACTGCAGTGAGCTATGATCGCACTACTGTACTCCAACCTGAGCAACAGAGTGAGACCCTGTTTCAAAAAAAACCCCAAAAACCTAAAGAGCAGAAGGGTAGTGTATTATATTTACTCACACATGTGCCCATTCTCGTTTCTTCGTTTGGAATGTCCAAGTTTCCTTCATCCATCATTTCCCTTTTGTTGACTAACTTCCTTTAGCCATTCTTTTAGGGGCGAAAAATCCTATGGAATGTCTTTATTTCATTTTCATGTCTAAATGATATTTTTGGCATTTTTTAAAGCACTTGAAAAAATGGTATTTCACTTCCTTCTGGCCACCATTGTTACTGAAGAGAAATCCACTGTCATTAAAACCATTGTTCCACTATAAGCAATGTGCAATTTGCTGTTTCCTACTTTCAAGATTTTTTCTGGCCAGGAGTGACTCATTCCTGTAATCCCAGCACTTTGGGAGTCTGAGGAGGGAGGATCACTTGAGGTCAGGAGTTCCAGACCAGCTTGGGCAACATAGGGAGACTTATGTATTTTTTGTATAAAAAAAAAAATACTGAAAATATTAGCCAGGGGTGGTGGTTCATGCCCGTAGTCCCAGGCTGAAGTGGGAGGATCACCTGAGTCCTGAAGCTGAGGCTGCCTTGAGCCATGATTGTGCCATTGCATGCCAGCCTGGGCGACAGAGAGGCCTTGTCTCAAAAACTCTATCCACCAATCAATTAATCGTTTCACTATAGGTAATGGCATTTGCTATTTAACTACTTTCAAGGTTATTTTTGTCTCTAATTCTGAGAGGTTTGTGGTATGTCCTTGCATAATTTATTTATCCTGTTTGTGGTTCACTCAGCTTCTTAAATCTGTAGCTTTCTGCCTTTGAAAATTTGGGGGAGATTTTCAGCTGTTATTTAATTTTTTTAGCCATATGCATTTTTCTCCTCTTCTTCTGGGGCTCTAGTCACAAGAATAATAGATTTTTTTTTTTTTGTAGCCATTGTAAATAGAGTTGCCTTCTTCGTTTCTTTTTCAAATATTTCATTGTTGGTGTTTAGAAATACTAGAAATTTTTGCAAGTTAATTTTTTTTTTTAGATTTTATTTTATTTTTCACCTGTGAATTGGGAATAACTGCTTATTTCATCATTTTTTTTTTAAGAGAGAAAGAAAGAGAGGGGGAATTTTTTTTTTTAAGAAAAAGAAAGAAGTAGAATAAAAGAGAAAAAAGAAAGAAAGAGAAAGAGGGAGAGAGAATGAGAATCTTGCTCTATTGCTCAGGATTTCATTTAAATCTATGAAATGCTTATGCAATTACAAAAGTGATTTACTTCCTATTATGTGATCACTTTTAGAATAGGTATGATATAATATTGAAAAAAATATATGTTTTGTGGAT